>BGNK01000978.1:138498-178265 GCA_003297005.1 Symbiodinium sp. clade A Y106 | reverse complement strand
CAAGCAGCAGAAATTGCTTCACATTTGCAACTTCTTGACAGCTTCCGAATGGGCATCCCTTCGAAATGTCGAGTTGAGTGAGATTGCAAAGCGACAGCTTGTGGTGCTCAGGTTGAAGACGCTGGGTGTGAGAAACTTGGCCGAGAAGACTGTTCGATCAGCTGTGGCAGCTTTGTGTTGCTGTTTGGCCGAGCAGCCCGACAATGACGAGTTGTTCCAGATGGTTGCAGACTTCAAGGTGNCCAAACCCGGACTTGATGCAGAGGATGGTGAACAGCATCAGCTTCAAGATCCGTGCCTTGCAGGATGTGACTGCTGCCCAGTCTGTGGAGTTGCAGACTGCTCTGCAGGCTTCCAAGTCTTTGCCCGACACCATGAAGGAAAAGATTCAGAACACCATGGATGGCATGATCGGTACTGGAGGCCAAGAAGAGTGCACTTCACATGCGAACAAGCAGCAGAAATTGCTTCACATTTGCAACTTCTTGACAGCTTCCGAATGGGCATCCCTTCGAAATGTCGAGTTGAGTGAGATTGCAAAGCGACAGCTTGTGGTGCTCAGNCATGCGAACAAGCAGCAGAAATTGCTTCACATTTGCAACTTCTTGACAGCTTCCGAATGGGCATCCCTTCGAAATGTCGAGTTGAGTGAGATTGCAAAGCGACAGCTTGTGGTGCTCAGCTTGAAGAAGCTGGGTGTGAGAAACTTGGCCGAGAAGACTGTTCGACCAGCTGTGGCAGCTTTGTGTTGCTGTTCCATGCCACAGAGACACCAGTCACCTGCAAGAACTTGCCCTTCGTGCATGTCTACCCAGAGCAACCTGCTCACTTGCCCCAAGGCATCCTCGACGTCGCCTATACCCAGGAGGACNGAGACACCAGTCACCTGCAAGAACTTGCCCTTCGTGCATGTCTACCCAGAGCAACCTGCTCACTTGCCCCAAGGCATCCTCGACGTCGCCTATACCCAGGAGGACCCACCTGTGGCCATGCAGTTTGAGAAATTCAATCACCTTTGCTCCTGCATCTCGTTGAGAGGAAACTCGAAGAAGTTGTCCCCCAAAGCACAAGCTTCGTCCAAGCAAGCTTCAGCTTCGTCCAGGCAAGCTTCGTCGTCCTCGGCACTGGTGCCGGCATCGCCAAGTCATCAGCCCATGCAGNGCAGCTTTCCAGTGGCTCGAGTGTTCTTTTTCTATGGGGACCTGCTTGCTTTGTGCAATGCACACAGAGCTGAGAGAATCCATCCGAAGAAGAGAAAACGAAGGACCAATTTGCAATCATTGCAATCGCCGGTTTCGTTGAAGTGTGTGTCATCTTGGCAGCGGCTTCTGACTGGTGCATGCAATTATGAAGCATTTGTGTTTTGAAACAGCAGTGANTGCAATCGCCGGTTTCGTTGAAGTGTGTGTCATCTTGGCAGCGGCTTCTGACTGGTGCATGCAATTATGAAGCATTTGTGTTTTGAAACAGCAGTGAATACTGCTGCCATGCAAGCTTTTGGTTCATAGATGCCTTGGCATTTCTAGCACCTCCTAAAAATCTAATTTGTTTTTCCAAACCATGAAACCAACTGAAGCCTCATGTTGAATTCCAGCCTCGAGACAATTCCCAGGTATCGGTTAAATCTTCTNCCTTGGCATTTCTAGCACCTCCTAAAAATCTAATTTGTTTTTCCAAACCATGAAACCAACTGAAGCCTCATGTTGAATTCCAGCCTCGAGACAATTCCCAGGTATCGGTTAAATCTTCTTGTATGTTAGCCATAGAATTTGAAGCCAAAATTTTTCTTAAGTGTATCTATATTCATAGACAAAAAAGCGCCAAGCATAGAAATAAGANATGTTAGCCATAGAATTTGAAGCCAAAATTTTTCTTAAGTGTATCTATATTCATAGACAAAAAAGCGCCAAGCATAGAAATAAGAGGCCCCGAACTATACATGTACATATTTGTTTGTGTACGTGCACCCTATATATATGTAAGCTTCAGACTCGAATAAAACGGTTCTAGAAACCATATATGTATATACACACATATATGGAAGCATGTCAATCCTTAAACCATACAGTGACCGTATAAGCCCTACATACACTACACAAGCACTGAACACATGATGCCCACCCTTTCAGCGACTTTGCTGCCAGTAGTTGTACTCAAGTACTGGTATTGAGAGTCGGGACTCCAAACTTCAAAAGCTGGATGCTTTGAGGAGGAGGGTACCTGCAGTGTCTGCATCAGCCTTGGCAGGTTTACTTCAGGACATCGAGAAAAGCGGCTTGCCATCTTTGAAGCACCGGAAACATGTCAAGGAAGCTACTGAACACACAGTTCTAGAGCACAAGGCCTATGGGCCGATGATTGATTCCATGAAGGTGGCTACTGATGAAGGGGAGGTCGAGGTGATCATGGCCAACTTCTTCACTTTGTTGCAGGCGCTTTTTGAGACATCCTCCGAATTCCAGGGTCTCCTGCATACCNCGCTTCTGCGGGTCAGCCTCTGAACCTCGTTTTTTATTCTGATGAAGTGACTCCGGGAAATGTGCTTTCAGCTGATACCTCCAGGAAGTTATGGGCTGTATATCTTTCCTTTATGGAATTTGGATCACAAGCCCTGTCGAAAGAAGAGGCTTGGATACCAGTGCTTTGCCAGCGATCGAAGCTTGTGAATGATCTTCCGGGGGGTGCCAGCCAGATGGCTTCGCTGGTATTGNGCATTGCCACCCAGAGGCCGGACATGATGAGTTACAAACTTGGTACATAAGGGTGTCTTCTTGAATGAGCATGTGTATTATAGGTCTAAGTTTGCCTTCCTTTTCGGAATTGTTCGCTCGCCCCTGCAGCTTGGCATCCTCTTGAAAGCAGCTGATGACAGCTTGTGCATCAACCTCAAGTTCAAACTCGGCGCTTTTCTTCAAGACGGACTTGCCCACAAGTCCCTGTTCTCAATCAAGGGGGACAACGGCACTCGGTGCTGCTTGCTTTGCAAAAACGTCATCTCTACCAACAGCATCGAGCTTGAAGAGGCCAGGCTGGTTTCTGATATCTACAAGGAAGCAGACTTGGAACTGTCAACAGATGATGACTTTGCAGCTATCGTGCTAAAGACGGTGCAAAAGAAGGACACTTTGTCCAGCAAGGATTTCCAGCTTTGGCAACAAGCAGCTGGCTTGAACTTCAATGATGCAGCCATGATATTCGATCCGGACCTCTGCAGGGTTGTCAAGCCGACAAGCCAATGGCTTCATGACTGNAAAGGGATTTTCAACACGATCATGCACCTGATGATGCAAGCAGCCGAGGAAGAGTTGGGCCGAGACTTTTACAAGATCGTCCATGATTATGTGAAGGAGTGGCATCTTCCCAAGAGCAGGTCCGAAAACCTGTCAGGTTTGTTTCTGCAGAAGAGGAAGAAAGCCAACGACGAAGCTGGGAGCTTCAAGTGCAGTGCCTCCGAGGGGTTGAGTTTGTTCAGCATCTTTACATGCATGTTGTTGAACGTGGTTGCTCCCATCGGTGTCTGTGTCAAGCCGATTGCTGTGATGGTGGCATTAGCAAATGTGCTTGAGCTGCTTCAAGCATGTGCTTTGCCAGGAATCACGAGCCCAGGGAGGCTAGCTGCAGCCATAGAGGCTTTCCTCGAAGCCAGCATTGCAGCAGGATGGCATGATGCCTGGCACCCAAAATTTCACTGGGTGGTACACTTACCTGCCCAGTTGCGGAAATGGGGCATTTTGCCTGCATGCTGGGTCCAGGAACGGAAGCACAAACTGGCAAAAAGGTTTGGCACCCTGCAATCAAACACGACTAACTATGAAAGGTCTATTCTTTTGCAAATTCTGGGCCAGACACTATCTGATATGAAGCAGGAAAAGCTCTTTGACACATCCTGCAAGCTGGCACGACCAGGAAAAGCACCAGCCAAAATGGTGGCTTTTCTGCAAGAATATATGCCCGGCTTCCAAGAGATCCACACGAATGCAGTTGCGGCATTGGAGCCAGCTGGTTTTGCACATAAGGGGGATCTGGTGCTGATGAGAGCTTCCCATCAAGTTGCAGAAGTGTATTTCCATGCCGATCTTGATGGAGTTGTCTATTCTTTGGTTTCACATTTCAATCTGCTTACAAATGATTTGGCCCATGGCTCGTTGATAGTCCAAAGGACTGATGCCCCGATGCTGGTCGAAACCAGCATGATTGCTTGCCCTTTGCAGTACACCTCTCTTGGAGGTGACAAAATTCGAGTTCTGATTCCTCTGGCCCACAGAAAGGCTTGAGTGCTTGAAGGGGNAACCAGCATGATTGCTTGCCCTTTGCAGTACACCTCTCTTGGAGGTGACAAAATTCGAGTTCTGATTCCTCTGGCCCACAGAAAGGCTTGAGTGCTTGAAGGGGCCTGCCGTTGCCAAAGAACAGTAGATGTAGCAGGTCTCGCACATCACGATTGCATGCATATACCGCCTGACAAGCCTTATGGCTTCTGCATAGAGAAGCCTGCACAGGCTTACATCCACTGAATGTTGCTTCTTGTCTTAAGATTTATAAAATGAAAAAGTGGAAATCACACTTCCGGATTTTGATTTTGTTAGGAATGAAACGCCTAAATACAAAATTTTGCTCACCGGATTTCATGATTTTGGGTTCTGCTAAGTGGTTAGCAAAATATTTGCTAAGTGGTTAGCATAGAGCTATATATCCNTTGTTAGGAATGAAACGCCTAAATACAAAATTTTGCTCACCGGATTTCATGATTTTGGGTTCTGCTAAGTGGTTAGCAAAATATTTGCTAAGTGGTTAGCATAGAGCTATATATCCCTATTAAGTACTTAGCTAACTAGATGCTATCCTGGTTGCTATCTCCTTAACAAGTACTTCTGTAACCACATAGCATGCTTTGATAAACCGATTAAGTACTTACATAACTACATGGCAAGTCCTAGCAAGTCCTATAAGTCAATATATGTAGAAGCCAACCCACGGGTCATCCAAGTATACCCTAAACCCTAAATCCAAAATCTTAAATCCTCAGCCCTAAACCCTAAACCCTAACCCCTACCTAAATTCTACCTAAACCCTAACCAGGAAGACCGAGCCGGTCTGTAGGACTTCCGGCTGCAGGGCCGCGGGTTTAGGGTTTAGGGCTTCAGAGTTTGGGGTTTAGGGTTCAGGGTTTCGGGTTTCGGCTTTAGGGCTTCAGGCTTCAGGGCCTCTATAGGGTTAGTTAGGGTTTAGGGTTTTAGGGTTTAGGGTTTAGGGTTAGTTAACTGGGGCTTGCTGCCCATGGTTTGCTGCCAGTAAACCCTAGCCCATCCTCAGCCTAAGAGGGATTGTAACACTCCTCAACCGTTGCAATCTTAACCCAACCCAACTAACCCCCGAAACAAAACAGCCATCAACTTCTAGAGCCTTAAAGCCGAGGTTCCACGGCTTTAAACCCAAGCCCCAAACCCTAAAACCCATGAGACGGAGTAGATCGCAAGCAGGAAAGCAGCCCAAATGCCATCAAATCGTTTTGCAAAAGCATCCTAAACCTTAACCCCTCAACCCAACACCCCAGAAAAGCCAAACCTCTAAGCCCTAAGCTCCAAGCCCAGAGTCCTAAAGCCAAAGCCCCAAAACGCCAAACGCCAACCCCCCCCCCNCCGAAAACACCCAAAACCCACAGAGCCCTAAACCCAAACCCGAAAGAATCCATAAAACAACCACATAGAAACTCATACAAACCAAATCAATCCATACGAACACCCATATGGGTGGTTGTCAACATTAGGGTCCCTTTTTGGGTCCTTATTATAATACGGCACCTAATATTTAGGGTACCCAAAACGGGACCCTAATTTTGACAACAATCCATATAAAGAAGTTGAGAAAGGCCCTCAAGCCCTCCAGACAATTAGAAAGGCCCTAAACCCACCCACCCTCCTCCAAAAGGAGAAAAGCCCTACAGCTCTAAACCCTAAGCTCTACACCCTAAACCCTAAGCTCTAAACTCTAAACCCTAAACCCTTGAACCCTAAACCCTAAACCCTTAAACCCTAAAACTCCCACCAAGAAAGCCGGTCTTGACCAGGCCCTCGGGCGCGGGAGCCCCGGGCGCCGCATCGACGCGGCGCTCATCGCCGCGCTGCCGAAGCGGAGCGACCGCCGGAGCGAGGCTGGGACTTTGGGAGCCGGGATAGAGTTATACCATAACCTACCAAAACCTACAAAAAAGTAGGGTCCCTGTAAATTCCATATTATAAGGGTTTATAATAGGAACCTACAAAAAAGTAGGGTTTGGTAGGTTAAGGTAGAGATATAGGGTTAGGGTTATAGGGTTATAGTCATAGTGTTTCGGGATACAGGGTTATAGGGTTATAGGGTTTAGGTTTTAGGCTTACAGGGTTTAGGGTTGAGGGTTTGGAGTTCTTTCCGCTTGCCCTGCCCCTACAAGTAGGTGGTGGTCGCACTTGTAGGGTTAGAGTCGGAGTTCAGGATTTTAAGTTCTAGAGATATAGGGTTTAGGGTTCAGGCTTTAGGTTTAGGGCTTTAGGTTTTAGGCTTTGGGGCTTAGGGCGCCTTCTTGCGCAGTGGCTGGTAATCCATGCTAGGATGGCGCCAGGCGCCTCACACCAGGGTTTGTGGGTGGTGTGTTCCAAGACTCTGGATTGGTAATTGTCGATTCTCCCTGGATTCCGAAGCATAGGGGTGGCGTCTAGGCCGCAGGTCAAGACGATAGTAGTTTTAGGAAGCAATTCTAAACCAGTTGTTGGAAAAGTTCCTCTGTCAACCCACAGTGTTGTTTGAAGGGTTCCTCGAAAAACATTTCCAGGGGATAGTTGAGCCTGGTAGCTTACCTGTTGCGGATGTTTTAGGTTTAAGGTCTCGGTTGAAGCTTCGGGTTCGAGGTTCCCGGGTTTATTGAGTCTGTGTCGAAGACTTTTGTAGACACCCCGATCAAGTCAACAAGCCCCGGTTGTGATCTGAGAGAAAGGGGGGGAGAAGTTCGCATGGCAACTTCCTCAACCCAACCTATAGACCTGTGCTTCTGGGTAGGCTTTCCTTGTTACTTTACTCGCAATCCTGCGTGCAACCCCCCTCACTTCCCTAAGCCCTAAACCCTTAACCTCGATCAGAAGCCCCTCAGTAGTTGAGTAGGTAGTTTTTTTGCGGGTTTGCCCTACCAGCACGTAAAATCTGTTCCATGGAACCAAATCGGAAACCCTAAACCCTCCAAACCCCAAGCCTCACGGTTTAGGGTTTAGGGTTTAGGGTTTAGGGTGCCTAAGCCGACCAATAAGGCGCCGACTCAGAACATCTGCGTCATCTGCCAGGCCCGAGACTCCGTGGCTAGGAGGTTCATGGGTAGCTGTGAGTAGGCCCTTTTGAAAAGGGCGCCGTAGTGTTTTTGGGGCCGAAAAAGCGACCGGACCCTAATCTCGAGAACTACTCATAAGTAATGTAGCTATAGTTGTTGCGTGTATTATGGGATGTATAACTCGACTTTTCACTACCCAGCAGCTCCAAGTATAGTATTTACGAATACTGTTCCATAGGGTTTCCCATTAAACTTGTAGTATAAACTACCACTGCGCGCGCAAACAGCGGACGCGCACCGCTAAACCCGCTAAACCCGATAAACCCGCCAAACCCGCAAAACCCGATAAACCCGCTAAACCCGACAAGCCCGATATCAGGGGCAGCTCATCAGTCCAATGACCCACCCACCCTCGGAGTTCAACATCTGTAAGGGTTCTAAATTAGAAATCAGGGGCGCCCCATCAGTCCAGGGCCCCACCCTCGGAGTTCAAGATCTGTAAGGGTTCTGATTTAAAAATCAGGCGCGTCCGAGGCCCCACCCTCGGAGTTCAAGATCTATAAGAGATTTGATTTAAAAATCGGCGCTCCATCAGTCCAAGGCCTTATCCTCGGAGTTCAAGATCTATAAGAGATTTGATTTAAAAAATAGGGGCGCTCCATCAGTCCAAGGCCTTATCGTCGGAGTTCAAGATCACTAAGAGTGCTGATCTGAAAAACAGGGNTGTAAGGGTTATGATTTAGAAATCAAGGGCGCCGAGTTCAGGATCTGTAAGGGTTCTGATTTAGAAATCAGGGGTGCCCCATCCGTCCAAGGCCTTATCCTCGGAGTTCAAGATCTGTAAGGGTTCTGATTTGGAAATCAAGGGCGCCGAGTTCAGGATCTGTAAGGGTTCTGATTTAGAAATCAGGGGTGCCCCATCCGTCCAAGGCCCCACCCTCGGAGTTCAAGATCTGTAAGGGTTCTGATTCAGAAATCAGGGGCGCCCCATCAGTCCATGGCCCCACCCTCGGAGTTCAAGATCTGTAAGGGTTCTGATTTAAGGGTCAGGCGCGTCCGAGGCCCCACCCTCGGAGTTCAAGCTCTCTAAGAGTGCTGATCTGAAAAACAGGGGCGCTCCATCAGTCCAAGGCTTTATCCTCGGAGTTCAAGATCTATAAGAGATTTGATTTAAAAAATAGGGGCGCTCCATCAGTCCAAGGCCTTATCGTCGGAGTTCAAGATCACTAAGAGTGCTGATCTGAAAAACAGGGNATAGGGGCGCTCCATCAGTCCAAGGCCTTATCGTCGGAGTTCAAGATCACTAAGAGTGCTGATCTGAAAAACAGGGGCGCTCCATCAGTCCAAGGCCTTATCCTCGGAGTTCAAGATCTATAAGAGATCTGATTTAAAAATCGACGCTCCATCAGTCCAAGGCCTTATCCTCGGAGTTCCAGATTTGTAGGGGTTATGATTTAGAAATCAAGGGTGCCGAGTTCAGGATCTGTAAGGGTTCTGATTTAGAAATCAGGGGTGCCCCATCCGTCCAAGGCCTTATCCTCGGAGTTCAAGATCTGTAAGGGTTTTGATTTAAAAATGAGGGGCGCTCCATCAGTCCAAGGCTTTGTCCTCGGAGTACAAGATCTATAAGAGATTTGATTTAAAAATCGGCGCTCCATCAGTCCAAGGCTTTAGCCTCAGAGTTCAAGATCACGAAGAGTGCTGATCTGAAAAACAGGGGCGCTCCATCAGTCCAAGGCTTTATATCCTCGGAGTTCAAGACCTATAAGAGATCTGATTTTAAAATCGGCGCTCCATCAGTCCAAGGCCTTATCCTCGGAGTTCAAGATCTGTAAGGGTTATGATTTAGAAATCAAGGGCGCCGAGTTCAGGATCTGTAAGGGTTCTGATTTAGAAATCAGGGGTGNTGTAAGGGTTATGATTTAGAAATCAAGGGCGCCGAGTTCAGGATCTGTAAGGGTTCTGATTTAGAAATCAGGGGTGCCCCATCCGTCCAAGGCCTTATCCTCGGAGTTCAAGATCTGTACTGGTTTTGATTTAAAAATGAGGGGCGCTCCATCAGTCCAAGGCATTATCCTCGGAGTTCAAGATCTGCAAGGGTTCTGATTTAGAAATCAGGGGTGCCCCATCCGTCCAAGGCCCCACCCTCGGAGTTCAAGATCTGTAAGGGTTCTGATTCAGAAATCAGGGGCGCCCCATCAGTCCAGGGCCCCACCCTCGGAGTTCAAGATCTGTAAGGGTTCTGATTCAGAAATCAGGGGCGCCCCATCAGTCCAGGCCCCCACCCTCGGAGTTCAAGATCTGTAAGGGTTCTGATTTAAAAATCAGGCGCAGGCCTCCCACCCTCGGAGTTCAAGCTTTCTAAGAGTGCTGATCTGAAAAACAGGGGCGCTCCATCAGTCCAAGGCTTTATATCCTCGGAGTTCAAGATCTATAAGTGATCTGATTTAAAAATCGGCGCTCCATCAGTCCAAGGCTTTAGCCTCGGAGTTCAAGATCACGAAGAGTGCTGATCTGAAAAACAGGGGCGCTCCATCAGTCCAAGGCTTTATATCCTCGGAGTTCAAGATCTATAAGAGATCTGATTTAAAAATCGGCGCTCCATCAGTCCAAGGCCTTAGCCTCGGAGTTCAAGATATAAAAGAGATCTGATTTCAACATCAGGGGCGCTCCATCAGTCCAAGGCCTTAGCCACTCCACGAGTTTAGGCCAGTGCCAAGACGAAGAACAAAATGGAATTGCTTCTATCAAACCTATGCGCATATGACATATGACTGATATGTATAAATAACAAACCCAAAACGGTTCCGAAGTGCGCACAGAGTTCCGGTTGCGCACACAAGAGCACGTTAATTGAGGCGAGATTCGTGGTCTGTAGCCGAAAAAAGAAGCTTAATGGGAGGCAACAACACATTAAGTTTTTGACCGGCATTGGTTTATTTCTCTGACTGAAAGTTGAAGAGAAATCGCAGGACTGCGGGAACTGCTGCCAGCAGTGAGCCACAAAAACCTGGCACGACAGGCACTGCCGGAAACTGCAGGCTGCAAAACCGAGGTCGCAACCAGGCTGCGACAGCCACAGGGTAGTATTGGCTGTGTGCCAGGCTGTAGGCAGAATTCCAGCGCAATTCCAGCGCAATCGGCGCAATTCGGCGCAAACAGCGCAATCGGCGCAATTCGGCGCAAACGGCGCAATTCGACGCAATCGGTGGTTTCCAGCGCATTCCCACGCAGTCGGCGCATTCGGCGCAGTCCAGTGCAATCGGCGCATTCCAGCGGACTCGGCGCAATCCAGCGCATGGCCAGCTACGGCCACTGAGCCCGCCCGCACTGTAAACTACCCCAAAACACGGTTCCACTAGTACTAATCATAGCTGTTTTTCCTATTCTGATCATGAATATGGTTCTGGTTGGTATTGTTATTACTTTTTCGTATTATTAGTATTATCAAGCATTCGTATTCGCATTGTCTTGTTGTTATGATTATTGTTACTGTTATACTAAGGCCTCGATACTATTAGAGCCTGAGGGCAGAGGGTCCTCGTTGTTCTCGGTGCATCATTTTCGATTTGTGTATGAGGGCCCGTTAAGGGCTTCCTTTGAGGGATCTAGGAAATAAACGCTTTAAGCCATTAATGGTTATATAGGAAGGAAATTGATGGGCGACAAACAATTTAAGGGATCGCTGGTTGCTAAAGTGTCATACCGATCGAACGCTTTACTCTCATTGATCTGGGCATAAGAGTCTGCGCTGGACTGTGGGAGGGCTCTGTCCTGAGGTAGCAGGCAGAGCCCTAAATGTTTAACATAGAGCCCCAGACCCTAAACTAAACCTTCAACGCGAAGCCCAAGCGCAAACTAAGCCCTAAACATATAACATAGAGCCCCAAACCCTCTAATCAAGCCTTAAATCCTCGACCCCAAAACCTAAACCCTAAAACCCAAGTGAAGCCCAAACCCCAAACTACAAGCACTGCTCCTCCCGCCTTGGCCCTAAACTCGGAAGCCTGCTCCTGTATACCCCTGTACAGCAAAGCACGCAACTACGGAACTCCTGTAACCCCAAGCCCATGGGTGTGGGGCTTCGGGGTTCAGAGATGGGGCTTCGGGGGTTAAATGGCTTAGGGGTTAAGGGTTTGGGGTTTGGCCTTAGGGTTTAGGGTATAGGAATGGGTTCACGGTTCGGAACGACTCCCATTCACGATGGCCCCCTGCCGGTACATGTGAAACGGCGTAAAGCTTAATTCTAGAACTCTAAACCCCCTAAACCCTTAAGCCCTAAACCCTAAGCCCCTAAACCCTAAGCCAGAGTAAAGTCCTAACCCATGGACGACTGAGGAGGCGATGTTGAAGAGCGAGGACATTCGGGTACTGCCATGTGGCCATGAGTGCTCCAACCCTAAACCCTAAACCCTAAACCCCAAACCCTAAACCCTAAACCCTAAACCCTAAACCCTCCCCTCGTCGGATCTGAAGTCCAAGGAGTTCAGGGGATCGGGGGAGTGGCAGTCTGGATGATCGTGACGGCTTTCGGGGGGAGGGTTTTTTGTGGTTCTTCCAGGTTTGGGCTTTGGGAGTTTGGGAGTAATTTAGAACATCGAGTGCTCGTCCTCAAAGCCTCAGCCGTGAACTCAAGTCATAACTTCCCGAATCTTCAATGCTACAGCTGGTCAAACTCAGACTTTAGACCTGAAAACCTTCGATGAATGGGCAAACTGTACGAATCCCCACCTTCGTTCGCTAATCCCCGCACCTTGAAGCCACCTAAACTCCCTAAGCCCTGAACTGTGAGAGAGTCTGCAGAGTCGCGACCCTCAGCCCCACCTCCCCGACCCTCATTCCCTAATCCCTAAACCCTAAACCCTTAATCCCAAACCCTAAACTCTGAACCCTGGAGCCTGACGCCCTAGGTACCACTACGAGTGTATCTCTCAGTGGATCCCGGAGAGCAATTCCTGCTGTGCACCGCTGGCTCGTGCAGGATTTTTTGAGTGCGTTCCTGATGACTATATGATTATGATGGTGGTAATTCCTAATGGTAGAAAGAGTTGTGGGATGTAGAGGTTGTGCCGTGCTGATTGATTGGACGTTTCAGGTCCGATGCGTTTTTGTTGGGGTGGGTTTGGGATTTTGTCGCTGCTGCTGTTGCGACATATTTTGCCACTGCCACTGCTGCTTTGAAGCTGCGACTACTGCTCGACCACTACAACAACTCCAACTGGTCCTATGACCATGGCAATCATCACAAGCCAACTCTGTTTACTTCCCTGGCAGCGAGATGGCCAGGTGTGCCACAGCGTGGCTGTCGAGACGCCGGAATCGGCAGACGAAGAAGAGGACCCCGTTTGCAGGATCCTTGGGGCTCGCGAGTTTTTGTCTAAAAGGGGGAGAGGGGGGCTTTGGAACTGAGAGCGTTATAGGGGATACAGGGTTTTGGGGCTTAGGGATCCAGTAGTTTGGGGTTCAAGGGCTTGGGGTTCCCCACGGGTGGTTCACAGATTCACAACTTTGCCAGGGTTTGGCGCAACACAAACCTGTTTCCTTCCAAGAGCCCTCGGCGACAACATCTGCATGCAGTCTGGGCTAAGAGCTGGGAACGACCACTGGCAAAACACATTCACTTGTGCAGAGACCTAAACCACAACACCAAAGGAGGCATGATTTCGTGTAGCTGAAAAACGAAAGGGCCTCGCGGCCTCAGACACAGGGCCTCCAAGTACCCAAACGCATTCCACAACTTCCGGCGGTCTCCAGCCACCCCCGAAGTCTCGATGTGGAAGGACTGCTGACTTTCAAAGCTCGCTCCGAAGACGAGTGGATTTCAATCTCAAGGTTTCCTGTCACCGGTCTTTACAGCATAGCTTCGTGGGGATCGTGTAGGTGTAGACTCGCAATGCAGCCCTTACGTGATTTGAATGCTTTTGCGATTCATACCCTCAACCCTGAACCCTAGCCCGACGCCCTAAACCCCAAGCCCAAAGCCCAGCTAGATTCGAAGGCCCCCAGTCCGGAAGCTGCAAGCATCGGGAAGCTGAAACCCTGAGCCCGAAAACGGAAGCATCAGAGCAGAAAGCAAACAGTACAAAACATGACACCCCAACGAGCCCCAAATATGGAAATCCCAAGCCCAAGACATACGAATGCTAAGTCGGAAGCATCGAGAAGCTGAGACCTACATCCTAAACTTTCCTAAACCCTTAAGCCCTAAACCCCTAGCAGCTCCTTAAACCCTAAACCCGAAATAGAAGCCTAGACTGCTAACAGCTCCCACGCCCTGCGCCGACGCATCGGGAACCCTTAGCATCGGGGGTTGGGCAGAAAGATGCCCCGCCCGGAACCGGGGCTGCACGAGTCGGGAGTTTCTCTTAAAGCAAAGTAGCAGGAGAGGTTTTAGGCTTTGGGGTCTAGGGTGCAGGGTGTAGTGTGCAGGGGTGAAGGGTTTTAGGGTTTGGGTTTCAGGGTTTAGGGTTTAGGGTGTGGGGTTTAGGGTGTAGAGCAGAGGGACGTAAGGGCCGCGTAAGAGACTAGGGCTTCGGGGGCTGTAGGACTTAGTGTTTGGGTTTTTTGGGTTCTACGGGTTTAGGGTTGAAGGGACTTCAGGGTGGCTAAAGCCTAACCAGATTAAACAGTAAGCCCGACATGCTGGGCCTTCAACCCTAAACCCGAACCGGTTGGTTTCATCTTTATCCTCCCCGAAACCCTAAAAACCCTGAAGCCCTGAAACCTCTGAAACCCCCAAAAACCCCTAAACCCCCCAGACAACTTAGAACAACCCCTAAAACTCCTAAACCCTAAACCCTTGGCCCATAGGAACCCCTAAGTCCCTTTAGCCTTAAACTCTGAACCCTGAAACCTAAACCCTAATAGACTTAGTAGCTGAGTGGATACACTTTACACTTTTCGGGATAAGATTACCCACTATAAGACGAACAGTGTACACTTTTTGGGGCGCTGATGAACTCAGCAACTAAGCTAAGCTCCTACACCCCCAGAGCTTTTGGAAAACCCTAAACCTTAAACCCTAAAGCCTAAACCCTTATAAACCCTTATAAACCCTAGGACCCGAAACCCTGGGTTTGCGAGACCGCTGGTGCTGGGGGTTTGAAAGCTTGAGGGTTTTTAGGGCTTTCGGGGTGCAGTGCTTTAGGGTTTTAGGGTTTAGGATTTCAAAGGCTTTAGGGTGTTAGGGTTTAGGATTTCAAAGGCTTTAGGGTTTTAGGGTTTAGGATTTCGGAGGCTTTTGGATGGAGTCTGAAAAGGGGTGTTGATAGCACATTTCAGGTGCTTTAGGGGGGGTTGGTTTGAAAAGATTCTTTTAATGGGGTCTCAATCGTCTCCTATGGTTGGGCTTTATTTTCGAGTTTGTCTTTATCTGTCGGCTTTCAATGGAAACTCCCGCTTCCGCCGGAATGGAGAGATGCCGCGGTGCTCTCGGCTTGCAGTCTATGCCTGTTGGCTTGAACAAGGGGCTCAGGGTTTTAGGTTTCAGGGATTTGGGTGTTTTTGGGGTTTAGCTTTGCGACTGTAGGGCTCGAGGGTTTTAGGACTCTCTCAGGGTTTAGGAAAGGGCTTCAAGTCAAGATGATAGTACTTCAAAGTTTAGAGTGTAGAATAATGTAGAGACTTAGATACGTTCTTGTGGGCAGCGGTTTGGGGGTGTCAGACTCGTGTATCCACATCTCCCTAAGCCCTAGAGCCTGAACTCCAACATAGAAATCGGAGTAGTAGTCGCTAATACCCTATGCAGTCCCTATAGAATCATAGTGTAGTATACCCAACACCCTACTACAGATTGTTGATTAAGAGGGCCCTATATCACCCTAAGCCGTAAACCCTAAACTGAACTTTTGAATGCTCAGCTTGAGACTTCTTTCGGCCATCCTGTGATCAGCTGCGATCTGCTGAACACAGGGGCCATAAATAATTCGAATCGGGCATTTCATACTGTAACAAAAAGGAACGCTCATAAAAACCATGGTGTCGGTAGCTATTCCGGTTTCTACACTAGTTGCTTCGTTCTTTCCGGATGCTCAGGCGCCTTCTTTGTCATTTTCATTTCGGATCCTAACCTTCTGAGGTTGAGGGTTGGAGTTCAGGGTTTGGGGTTTAGGGTTTAGGCTTGCCAGATCCGAAACGTGCTGCTGCTTAGCTTCGCTCCGGCGACGGCAGAGTTACGCCGCCCCGCCTCAGAGCCGTGGTTTTTGACGGTGAATGGGGCAACATCCAAGCCCCAAAACCCCAAACCCTGAACCCTAACCCTGAACATTCCGGCAGCACATCCCCAAACGAGCCTCCGGTCAGCTAATGCTAAACGTGGAAAGACAGGAACAAAATCCAGGGTTTGGGGTTTAGGGCCGAAACGAACCCCTGACTTCAACTCCCGAACCCTAGTTTCTCGACCCCAAATCGCATATCGTTCAGGCCTTACGATCCTATACCCGAAAACACTAAACCTTTAATTTAATCCCAAATATAGTTTTTTGGTTCGCCTGGTCCTGCAGATCGTCGTCCTTGAAGTGCAGAGCTTAAGCGTCTGAAGCTTTCCTATCTTGTGGTTCAGGGGGCTTCAGATTCTATTCGGTTTTGGGTCACCAGTGATGCCGTTGATTCACCCACCAGCCGGAACAGCCGAGCTTGGGTTTAGGGTTTGCAAGTTTCGGGTTGAGGGTTCAATATTATCATTAATGTAAGAATGAGCAGTATTTCTTGTTATTCGTGTTATTCTTATTAATATTAATATGAGTATTGCTACTGGCATTGTTATTGTTACTGTTGATATCATCATTGTTATTATGGTTATATGGTTATGATTGGTTTGTTATTATTGTTATTATTGTTATTATTGGTATTCATGTTATTGTTGTTAGTATTATGACTATTAGTATTGATTTTTACTTAGAGTAAAGGCTTTAACCCTGAACTTGATAGCCCAACCCCGCGGATGCAATTTAGCAACAGCATTCATTACTGGGCCCCCAAACCTGAATTGAATCATTAAGGAAGGCCCCTGTGCTAAACATTAAGCCTCTGAAGCTGCGGACAAGTTCTGGCCCCATCCGTCAGTAGTATAGGGCGATCGGCGCAACGCGTGGATACTGGACCGGCGAGATTCCGGCTTCGGGCTTAGCGTTCTCTGTGTTCATGTAAAAACTCGGGTTTGCTATAAGGTTGTGGACCTAAGGTTTAGGGATGTTTAGGGCGTAGGCTTTGGGTAAGGTTCCGGGTTTATGGTTGAGGGTTCATTCAGGTTAGGGTCCAGGGTTTAGGGTTCAGAGTTCAGGGTTCACGCTTGAGCTATTCGCAATGCCTCAGATTCTGTGCTTCTTGTGACTTCGGGAAACAGGGATCCCCAAGATGGACTCCGAATAGTGCAAATGGACCCACAAATTGCATGAACCCGCCATGTACATGAGGGGCCTAGGCTGGAATGTATTTACGCTTAAGACCTTGTACGTCACGGGTTTTTCTGGCAGGAAGGCATCCTTTCGTTCCGAGCTCATCGCCGGTGGAGTTCCCACGCCATGTTCCCGACAGAAGATTTTTATGGGGTAGAGCTGAGTGCTGGCATCGGGCACTTGCCACAATGGTCCCTTGCCTTCACTCGTTTGCATCTTCCAGTTGCATCCAAGTGCTGTGAATCACTTGGTCGGAATTCATCTGCCCTGCTCTTGAAGAGGAGCAGACGGGACAGTGTTTGCAGTAGACTCGGAAGCATAGTACCCTATAAGCCTTAAGCTCCAAACCCTAAGCCTTAAGCTCCACCCTTGCACATGAACAAGCCAGCCAGTTCTGTGGTAACCCCACGGAACAAGAACCTGAAGCGCCAAGTACCTGCAGGCCCTCGCCCTCAAACGAAAGATAGGGATCGCAAGAATTAGTAATGCGATTTTCCCTTCTAGACGTTCCATACAGCATAATGTACCCCAGAATCGTCTTCTAAACATTAAGGCCCATGAGGAACCGATGAGCCGAGGCGTCAAGCCGTCAATACTTGCTTCGAATGCGAAAAGCTTCGATCATGAAGCCCGAAACCTACTTCAGAGACCTGAATTACCTAGAATATCGTTTCGAGGGTATATCATAACAGAGTAGCAAGATGATAGTAGCCCTCATGAAGGATATTGGTAATCATTCCGGCTTCTATACTACACCCTATGCGCTACATGAACCCCAGGAATGGTAGGACAGCTCTGATTCAACAGAGCCCCGAGCTCAGTCCAGCGGAAGGAAGAAGCGCTAAGCTAAAATCTACAAGCCCGAATCTAGAGCTCGCATCCTAGCCTACACTTGAAACACCCTCAACCCCAATGCCCAGCGCCCTAGATCCTAAATCGCACATACTGTCAACGGGAAGACTGGGGCCATACTGCTGGCCCCCGTCACCTTGCCGTCCAGCGATGATGGCATGCCTGCGGAGAGAGTTTGGGGATCTGACCCTCTGCATTGAGATCCCCGTATTGGCATGCTGGACAGTTGAAATAAGATTCCCTTATGTTCGTTATGCAAGTGTGCTAGAATCTACCCTCCCTAAACCCTAGGCCCTAAACCCAGTCCAAACAGGCCCTTCGTCTTTCCTTCGAACCTGGAAAGTGGCCCAGGAGAGGCTGACGAGCTTAATCTCTCGCGAGATGCGTAGTGCTGTAGACGTTTTGGTATCCCCATATAGTAAGCCCTGTTTCACTTAGGAAGGCCAAAAAAATAAAGTATCCGAGTATGTCAGGAATGTAGGCTTCGGAATCCGGCGGAGGACCTTACCTGCAAATCCTGGAGCCTAAATCCTGAAGGTAAATCAGAACCCTAAACCCTAAACCCTAAACCCTAAACCAAGTCCCAAGCCCTGACCCTTATAGAACGAACTGATACAGCCAAAGAGGTGCGATCCCCAAGGTGCGGCAGATTTCAAAACCTCCACGCCGCGGCACTCCGAGCCTAAACCATAAAGCCTAAATTCACTCCCTATACCTGAGCCCTAGGTTCAGCATCCAGGGTTCGGGGTTAGGGCCCCCGTAGGTTTCGGGCCCCATGAACCCCAAACCCTGAACCCTGAAGCCTTAACCAGCTCTAATTTGGAAACCTTTTGCGGAATACCTGGCAATTCCAGGGTTTGGTTAAAATGGGGTACCTATAACTATCCCGAGCCCATGGGCTTTGGTGTTTTCAGGTTTCTATATACAAGGTTTCGAGTTGTATAATGGTTTTACAAGGACGTTATGAAGGATCCCGGCTGGGATTTTAGGATTCGGGGCTTTTAGGGTTACAGGGCTTAGCGGTTAGGATTAAGGCTTGGGGTTTAAGGCTGTCGGGTTTCGGGTTTGTAGGGCTTACGACTTAGTGCTTTTGAGTTTCAGGGCCCCTGGTGCAAAGCTTAGAATTTGGGGTTTTAGGCGTTTTAGGGCGTAGGATTTCGGGGCTGCAGGGTTTCGAGCTCAAGAGACTTCGCATATCAGTTGCAAGGGTTGCGCAGTACCCTAAACCCTAAACCCTAAAGTAGGGTCGCCCAGTTCGAGACCCGAGGCCTCTAAACCTTTTCCCGTAAACCTGAACCTGTATGTGGGAGTTTCCAAAATTAGGGGTACCTTGTTTTGGAGTCCTTAAAATAAGGATCCTACTATTTAGGGTACTATATTCGGGTCCCCCTATTTTCGGAAACCCCCATGTAGTATGTTCCCCAATAGTACCGTCGTGTAAAATGAGCTGAGAGAGCGAAAATGAGTCCGGGGTGTTGAAGCCCTAAACCCCAAAACCTTTGACGGAACCCTTCAAGGAACCCCGGAAACATTGATCGGAAGAAGCTGCGCATCCGAGTTTGAGGCCTTCCCACAGCTTGGTGGGGAAGGTGCCATGAAAGCGGAGACTTTGAAAAAGGCTTCAAGCCCAAGATGTCTGAGCCAAGAACTCAAGGCACTGATAATCTGCAAGCCGTAGAGGGGGGTGATCTAGACCCGCCTAATCCTTATAAGCATTCTATCCTATGCACCAGGGTTGACGGCTTAGAGAAATGGAACTCGCAGGCCTTCCGGGCTCAAGCTTTGCCGGTGCCATGACAGAGTTGCAGGGTTGCTTGAGCTTTCGCCTGAGCCTTAAGACCACGTACATCTAGGGCCTAAAGCAGGCATCGTTTTTAACTCCCGTAGGTTTAGGGTTTAGTTTAGGGTTTAGGGATTCGGGTCCTTGCTTACATCTTCCACGGCCAGCCCTGCATGACCAAATTCGAAGCTGCAAAGCCACTGGCCCCAAACTACAAACCTTCTAGCCAAGCCCCTAAACCCTCAACCCACTTCGAATCTCAATCGCAAACCCCTAAACCCCAAACCTAGGGTTCCTGGCCAAAGCAATCTCCGAAAAGCCTTGAGACTTACGATTCCTCTCGTTTGTCGCTGTTTCGTTTGTGGGCATGGCGCTTTCTTCCGGATCTTCCAGGCGGCCCCCCGGCTGTTTCGAGAGAACTCCATCGGGGCCGGGTCGGGTTTGGGGTGAGGGTTAGGGTTTTGGGGTATAGTATACCATACTTATACTAAGGATCCCAAGCTTAATTTAACCGCTGCGCGAACCCGGGTCGGCCGAGTTGCCCTTGCCCCAGTACCCCCAACGCTAGACCCCTATCCCTAAACCCTATAAACCGTAGAAGCCCCTGAAATCCCAAAGTAGCGGCCAGAGACCGCGGAAACGATGAGGCGGGAGTGGGGGGAAGAGCAAACACCCTGAAAACCTGGTGCCTTTTAGGGTCAATTTTTTGGAGTGAATCCGCTGAAGAGAGGCTTCAACCCAAGAGCCGGTGTGATACTCAGCCGGTTACTGAAAACTCGCGACCCTGGCCCCATTCACGCCTGGCAGCCCTAGCTGAACCCTGAAACCCAAAGCGCTAAACCCTAAACCCCTAGACCCTCAACCCCTTCACGGAAACCCTTACTGCAACCCGAAACCCTAGCCCCCGGCCCCGAAACGCCGAAACCCAAGACCTTGAGTTCTTGCCCAAGGGGGTGTGTTGGTTTCTTCGTAGAAGAATCAGAAATCGTAAGTTTCATGTAAGCTTGGCAGAGACCTGTCTTCGGGCATAGGACCTTATACTGTAAATGGGTGGTTGTCAAAATTCTGGTCCCTTTTTGGGTACCCTAAATAATAGGTGCCGTATTATAATAGGGACCCAAAAGGGACCATAATTTTGACAACCACCCAAATTCTGAACCGAACCCTAAATTTAAACCCCGAAGCCCTTAGCTCTAAACGCTAAACGAAACCCAAACCTCTGAAACCGCGAACCCCAAACCCAAGAGCCTTTAATTCCGTATAGATCTCCACAACAATGTTATAGAAGGAACTGATACAGCCAAAGAGGTGCCATCCCCAAGATGTTGCAGATTTCAAAACCTCCTCGCCGGGGCACTCCGATCCACACCCTAAACCCAACCCTTAAATTCGGGTTTAGGGTTTAAGGAATCAACCCCAACATGAAACTTCAAAGCCACGACCTTCTGGTCGTCGTTCGGGCTGAGGCGGCCATCCGCAGCTTCGCGAACCCCACGCCGCAGTGAGCCACGCCTGGGTTCGGGCTCCAGCACACTTTTGGGGTTGCTGGGTTTTTGTTCAGGAGTTTAGTTTGAGCTACCATATGAAGGTAAAAGAAGAAGACAAAGGGGGGCCGTATAGATCCCGACTATTGTAGCTTCAAAATCGGATCTTGAACAAAAGCCCAGGCTAGGGTGTATGGGGTTTAGGGCTTTTCGGTTTCAGGGTTCGGCCCAGGCACTATAGCATTGAAGTGTGCGCAAAAAGGTCCAGTACCATGTTTTCATACTTCAGGGCTTTTGAGGTTTGCATGAAGTAGGCATGCACGGTTGTGTGTGTGTGTGTGAGAAGTCTGTAGCACGTCCCTATCCCCGGTCTCTGTTTGCTTGTCGGATAGCCTCCTTACGAGTCATCGCATTGAGGGCCTTGAGGTTTAAGCATCTTCGTCGCACAAGATAGAAGGGGCGTGGCGCTAAATCTTGCGGCCGCAGCATGTTGAAAATGATAGATTACCTGGATTGATTTAGGGTTTAGGGTTTAGGGTTTAGGAAGCCTTCACCCCTCGCGTGATGCCAATGTGTCTCGCCTTCTCCAAAGCTCCAGACCCCAGGCCCTAATTCCCGGACCCTCAACCCGAGGACCTGCGCGAAAAAGTTCATCTAAACCTAGAAATCTCATACCCAGAAGACCCAAAACCCTAAACCCTGAACCCTAAACCCCAAACTTAGCTTTCCAAGGCTCGAGCCCGAAGCAGCTCACCAGCAAAGCTCCAGAGCCTGAGCACAGATCGACCTTAAACCCGAAACCCAGTACCCCAAACCTTTGCAGGCTGTGTTGACTTTGTAAGCTAATGCTATACTATAGTTTTCTATGCCAGTACTATAGTATACTTATGCTATACTATACTATACTGTACTATATTATATTATATTATAATGTAGTTCTATATTGTATTACCATTATATTACACAATTATCAATATGCTATAAGATGTTATACTACACTATGACATATCTTATTATATCTTTTCATATCAAATCGTATTCTATTCTATGTTGTTCTATTCTAGTCTCTTGTACTAATATAATCATATTGTGTTGTATCACTATACATTTGCAAGGTGACTGGCCTGGGGTTCACGTCGCTCATGGCGACGAGAACTGGACATTGGGCCTCCAGGCATGGCCGTGGAACTACACCACCTAGGCATTAGGGCCATCAGACGGATTCCCATAAGTTCTTGAACTACCCATGATCCGGCGGCAGTGTAGGATGTGCTTTCGTTAAATGGTTTGGGCATCTTAAATTCTTGCCCTTGGCTAGTGATCCGCACGCATGCTGCTGTTCAAACTTCTTGCCAAACACGCCTAGCCAGCTCAAAACCCTAAACCCTTTTCTTGTGAAAAGGGCCTTAAAAAACACATGGCTTTTTCCAAACCCTCTTCTGGCCTTGACCAAGCTATGGGCTCATAGAGGCTCAGCCTATAGGCCCAGCCCAGCTCGACCCATTGGCCGAAGCAAAGACCCAATGATGCTTGTCCGGGAGCTCTTCTGGGCTTTCTGCGCTGTGCAGCTTCTGGGCTCATCTTCAGGAACGCACGTTGAGCGCATCTAGAGTGAGTACGTACATTGTAAATAATGTGGTTTCCTTGTTATGGCAACTTGACAGAATATCCCAAACCCTGAACGCAGCCCGTATAATAACTCTTAAATGAACCCTTAAAACCCTTTCCTAAACCCTGAAACCAGAGCGGAGGCTTTCTCTGGCCTGCCCCTTCGGCGGTGAGGGTCCCTTGCCTGAAGGGCACCCACCTCTGGAGGGCCGCCGTTTGAGCACCTACCCGGGCCACTGGGCTCCTGTTACTATGAGGGTTTAGTGTGACATTTAGGGTTACCAAAACCCATAAGGCCAGTTGACCAATAGTTCGCTATAGATTCCCTGTTATGGTAACTTAAGTTAAGTTCCTAAGCCTTGAACCCGTGTAGAACCCTTAGAGGAACCCTAAACCTGTGGTAACTTAAATGAAACTCCTGAAGAAGAATCCTGATCCTCTATAAAAACCTGCACCCTAAACCCTCAAACCTGAGTTGCTCAGAGTTCCGTCACGGGTTACTATGAGGGCTGCTATGCAATGTGTTCAGTAAAACCCTGAACCCTAAAACTATCTTGTGGACGACTCCTAAACCCTAAAACCCTAAAGCCCTAAGCCCTAATCCCTAAACCCTAAATCCTAAACCCTAAACCATAACCCTAAGGCTATCTCGTGGACGACTACGCGGACAATGGTGGCAGCCTCTCCAGCTCTGGCCCCGGCTCGCCGAGCCCGTGGCCGACGAACCCCAGCTGGAACCCCTTCCTTGACGCGCTGCTGGGCTCTTCTTCGGGGCTTAGGGTTCTTTGGGTTTAGCGTTTAGGGTTCCGGGTTCGGTTTATAGAATGTTTTGAGCGAAACGTTTTGACCGAAACGTTTTGAGCAGGTTTCCTTTTTGAACTTGATTTCGGAGTTGATGGGCCGGGTTGGGACTGAGCTGGCTGGATGGCCGGGGTCGGCTTTCCCGTCTAGGCTTGCGATGTTTTTGTAATGCAAGTAGCTCACAAGATATTCTTGTTGTAGATTGCTAGCTGCGAGCTGGTGTTTCTAGTGATTTGGTAACACTTTCGTAGCGCCCCACAGTAGGTGCTAGGGGCCGGAGGTAGAATTTGGTATAGCAACGAATGGCAAAATTTTAGTGAATGAAGCGAAGTCGAGGTTTTTTCAGCTTTTGTGCCAGGCACCAGGGACAGTATTCCGCGGGGATCGGGGCGCTTCTCCGGCGCTCTCCGTGCGCACAGCGCAACCACAGATTGGCATTGACGGCGCCTGCGCCTCCGGGATGTCGGTATCTGATCCTTGGGGTATGTTGGATGCCAGGAGCTGTAAAACAGGTGCATCATTCCGAGACACTGATATAAGTTGGCTCCGATCTTTGAGCCAGGATCGCGAATGCCACATCATCGTCAACAACGAGACGTGGCCGGGTGAGTTTGCTGTTTGGAGCCACCCTGTGATGCAGCCTTGGGACGTGCAAGTGTGGAACGCGAGGCGTTTACCCACACGTGCCTGCGTGGTGGCAACTAACGTTTTATATTGCTAGCGCAAAGGCTCAGGGGCTGTTTCAATTCGCGGAGCGGATTACGACGGAGACGGCTTTTCGTGGTCGAACAACCCGGTGTTGATCCGGCTTGCCAAAATGACTGCCGAAGGGCTGGAAGTCCCGGAGCTGCAAGCCGCCACAGGATCGGTAAGGCATCGGATTGCAAAGCAAAGAAAACATGTTTTGCAATCCATGCAGCAGTACTGTGATTATATCCTTTCCGTAGATATGCTGCCTGTACGGGGCATCGTCTGTGCTGTGTCTGCGTCCTCGGATCCTAGGCGAGACGGGATGCTTGTTCGTGCTAGTCATGTGGGTGCTTTCTCGGAAGCTGCGAATGACAGTCCGAAAAAGTATCCGCCTTCCGCAGTCGTTGCGGTAGCATCAGAACTGCTGATAGCAGCATGCGTAGCGTTCTTCCAAGGCCCTCGCCCGACTTCTGAAGCTCCCGGATATTGATCCTGTGGTTGAGCTGGGTGCAACTTTAGACAAGACTGCGGCAGCCCGGTTGGGGCAGATTTGGGTGCCGCAACCGGACATCAACTTGTCTGCCCAAGCTGGCACAGCCCTGCGGAATCTCGTCCTTTGTCCGAGACCTCGAGGGGGAGGAATTGTGGACATCCCCGCATTCCCCTTTCGGAGCTCGGCTCCTTAGTGGCGTACCGCCTGGGTATGAGTGACCAGGATTTTCGGACATCAGTGCGGGAGAACAACTTTGAACTCCTGCACGCGGCAGCTGACCGGGGGGGATGGCGTCAAAGAGCCATTCATTCCTTGTTTAGCCGCAAGACAAAGCGCTGCAGTGATGGATGCCAAGTTAGCTGAAAAAGGCTTCTGTGCTTTCGGGAGTTTGTTAAACCTAGCGCACCCCCACCTGGGGATCCCATAACCTAAGAAAAAAGGGGTATGGGCCAAAACCACTAGTGAGGAGCAAGACTGAGCAAACCCATGGTCTTGAAAGGACTGGAACACTCGCCATCGAAGCTAGCGTAGGTAAAAACGGGCCTCAAGTAGCTACTCACACAATGGGTTCGGTCTGAAACTGACCTCCATATAACTGCTTCTTGCACAAAGAAACATCGTGCAGCCCTTGATAAAGCTTAGATAGGATCGCCGGCCGAGAATGTTTGCGCCCCTGCTCCGCATGTTGGTAGCTCCAACAAGTCCTGGGAAAGCTGGGCGTTTGACAGCTGCTGTGTTTGTTGTCAGTCGGACAAAACTGTCCTGAGAAAGTTGGGCATGAGGTAGCTGCTGCATGCTAGATCGTGTGTTTGCTGTCGGTCGGAGAAAACTGTCCTGGGAAAGCTGGGCGATTGGTAGCTGCTTCGTACTGGGTCGTGAGTTTGTTGTCGGTCGGAGAAAGCTGTCCTGAAAAAGTTGGGCGCTTGGTGGCTGCTGCGCGCTGGGTCGTAGGTTTGTTGTCGGTCGGAGAGGAAAGCTAGGCGTTGGTAGCCTCTGCGTGCTGGGTCGTGTGTTTGTTGTCGGTCGGACAAAACTGTCCTGGGAAAGTTGGCGTTTGATAGCTTGCTGTGTGCTGGGCCGTGTGTTTGTTGTCGGTCGGAGACAACTGTCCTGGGAAAGTTGGGCGTTTGGTAGCTGCTGCGTGCTGGGTCGTGTGTTTGTTGTCGGTCGGAGAAGACTGTCCTGGGGAAGTTGGACGTTTGGGGGAATTGCTTGGAACTCGGCAATTTTCCGATACAGGAGGAAATTCTGTAATTTTTTTCAATTCCATTTAGGGGCAGGTCGATTTTAGGGATGGAGTGCGAGCTGAAATTGACGGTTTAAAATGTTTAATGGAACAAAATATGTTTCCCTCGGCCCCAGGCTTTTCGGTTCAGGGCTTAGGGCTTAGGGTTTTAGGGTTTAGGGTTTAGGGTATCGGTGTCCTAGGGGCCGTGGTTACCAACAACGACAAGCAATTTCTATTTTTTTCTTTCTTAAGGGTTTAGGGTTTACGGCGGGTTTCTATAGAGGTTCAGGGTTCCTCTTAAGGAATTTCATGTAAGCTACCACAGTTTAATTTAAGTATCTAGTATGGTTCCCCATTATAGCAACTTCACTTAAATTCCTCAGCACGGACCCAGGCTGGTGCAGAAGTCTGCCGAGATGGGCGATGCAGATCTCTGCTACTGGTCCTGGCAGACGCTGCCGGGCCCGGGGATGAGGGAGGCCGTGCCGTCTGTAAGCTTCTCTTTGTCATAGTTGGGTAACATTTTACATTTTTATGGGTACTTAAACCCAATAAGGAACCGTGAACTAGTTCTGGGTTCCTTTGAATGAATGTAATGTACTGGAAGGTACTTCGGGCTCCTTTAGGGGTTGTATAGTTACTATAAGGGTTGCTGCGTGCTTAGGGTTTATGGTTAAGCAATCAATTTAATTAGTGTAAGTTACCAGAACATGGAAAACATACTGTAATACTGTTGCCACAGATCCCGATTATGATAGCTTAAATTAAGTTCCCTAGCAAGAACCAAGGCTTGGAGGACGTGAACCTGTGGTTCGAAAACACGAATGGCGAGGCGGCCAACTTTGGGGACATGGCGGTGAAGAGGATGCAGAGCTACTCAATAGCTGAGTGGGTACACTTTACATTAATTTTTTGGAATAATATTGTCTCGTACAGAACGGAAAGTGTACATTTTTTGGGACTTTTGAACTCAGCACCTCAGAACACGTGAACGCGGATGGACCTGTCATGTGGACGGGCTGCTCGCTCGGATCTACTCTTCGCAAGGCTGGATTCTTGTTAAGAAGCTTAATGCAAGTTACCGTGACCAGGAAGCCATATTATTTACTATAGACCCTTATTAATGTAGGAACCTGATTAAGAAACCCTGGGCCTATAACCCCCAAAATAGTAGGCCCAAGGTTTCTTAATCAGATTCCTACATTAGGGTAACTTAAGTTTCTGAGCAAAAAAACGCACAAGGCGATGTGTGACAACAACATGTCTGCGAGCACCGTGAACGGAGGGCGCATGGAAGACTGTGCGCTCGATGCGGTGTACAACCAGACGCTCATGACACCGACCGCCATTGTGATCTTCAGGTTCCGTAGCTCCACGGTGGACCAGTTGAAGAACATCCTGCACCTTTGGCGCACGGATAAAACTGGGCAAACGTCGCATGCGCCTCAGATGATGTCTAGCCTGGTCCTCGAGAAGGGATGGGGTTCCGGCGGGCAGATCATCTCCAAGACCGTACCATGCTCGCAGATCCCTGAGAAGTTCAAGTACCAGAATCTGGGCGACTGCGAGCAGATGGGCGACAATGCTGTCCTACTTGCAGCTGGGGTCTTGTTAAGGAACTTCACTTCAGCTATCACTATAGCGATCTATAGTAGGTCATATGATTTCTCGTATTATGGCAGCTTAAACTAAGTTCCTTAACCCTAAACTCCATAGCAGCCCTTTTTGTAACCCTCATAGAACCCTTAAAGGAACCCTAAACTCTATACCCTATAGTACCCCTTAGAGGAGCCCTTAAAGGAACCCACGAGCTGAGGCTGACGAAGCCTTCCAAGTCTGGAGCAGCCTCTGGGTTCTGGAGTACCAGACTTTAGTTTCGGTTTAGGCTTTAGGGTTTAGGGGTTTAGGGTGTAGGGTTTAGGATCATAAATGCCTTTGCAGGGACCTGTTCATTAAAGCAACCCAATTAGAAGAGGGTTCCGGGGTATATTATGCTATATGTACCAAAATGAACCAAATTAGAAGAGGGGTTATGGGGTATATTATATTGCAGTTACAAAAGGAGCCCAAGGTGAAATAGAAGTTCACACTTTTTGCTCCCTGGTACTAGTTCACAGCCCAGGCCTGTGCAGCATCACCAAGGACAACTGCCCAGGAGGCACATCGACCTCGCCAGAGGCCTCATCGACCTCGCCAGAGGCCTCTTGTGGTTTAGGGCCTTTAGGGGTTTTGGGTTTAGGGCTTAGGGCTCACTTATAGGGTTATGGAGTTAGAGGGTTATGGGGTTTAGGGCTTTTAGGTTTTGGGTTCAGGGCTTAGGATTTAGGGTTTTAGGGTTTTTGGTTTAGACCTCCGGGCTCACATAGAGGTTTTTATGGAAACCCTCAAGGGGGGGTTTAGAGTTTTGGGTTTTTTGGTTTGGATCTCTGGGTTTAGGGTTTTGGGTTTCAACCTCCTCAGCCCATGGCGGTTGGCGCCGCCCTCCTCTTCGGCGTCTTCTTGTCGGCCATCTGAAGACGGGTCGGGCATCCCTAATTTAATGGACTTTGCAATTTTTGATTGCCGGGCGTCGAAGCTCCCAGAGCCTCCAATTTCGAACCCCCACGCGCGCCACGCAAAGTCCTGAAATCCTTGAAGCTATTAACCTGGATTCCTGCAAGCCTGAACCCGAACACCACAGCCCTTCTAAACCCTAAACTCTGCACCCTACACCCCGAAAAAACCCTAAGCCCCAACTATAAACCCTAAAAGCTCCAAAGCAAGTTTGAGCCCGAACACTTCTAGAAGCCCGTCGAACCCGCGATCTCCACCTCCCTCGCTTTTCGCGATTGAGCTCTGAAATAGAGGTTCGAATATTTGGTAAAAATCGCATTGTACCCAGACCTTCCAAAATCCCTTAATTAAGGAATATACATTAAATTATAAGAGGATCCCTAATATGAATTAAGGCATATTCCTTAATTAAGGAATTTTGGAAGGTCTGGGTAATGCTCTTTATACGCGTAGTATCATCAGTCCCAAGGTTCTATTTTTTTGATGTTCATGCCCCTATAGCTTGTATTATTGGAAGTGGCGCAGTCGAGGAGGCATAGGTTGCTCCGCACCGCTCGAGCCAGTTGTCTTGTGCTAAGCTTATATCTGGTGAACGTGAAACGCTTCCAGATGGCGGTAAGAATAGCAAGTCGCAGACCTTTGAAGGCAGTGCTTGCTGAAACTGTCGTGTGGTTGTATGTAACTATGTTCCTTCCTCTCTCTCTTTTTCTCTCTCTCGCTCTCTCTCTCTGTCTCAATGTGCACAGCTACCACTTTGCTTCCTGGCATCTGCACTGCTCGATTGCTCGATTGCGCGAAGCAAGCTCAAAGCTTCCGTTGCAGCCCTTAACCCCGAGCCAGGAAGATTGAACCCAAGCTTAGTCCCAAACCCTAATTCTCATGACAAGTTCTGCAGCAGAACACCCTCAACCCGATCTGCAAGGATCTCGAGGCCGGCAAATCCCACGGAGTTCTGGGTTTCGGAACCCTGAACCCTAAATCCTAAACCCTGAGCCCTAAAACCTGATCGCCTTTCCAGCCACGGACACATGAGGTAAGCCCGAAGAAGGCGCTAAAGAGTGGAATCTCACAGTCCTCATATTGAAAGCCTGAAATCCTTAAGTCTTCACCCCCCCCCCCCCCCCCCTAAAAGAAACAACAAAAAGCCCGCCACCCACGAACAACACAACCTAATCTCTCGCCACTGTCTACCCGTCACCTGTATTGTGGGGGGGGGTTGGTTTTCTGTNCCCCCCCCACAATACAACCGAAACCACGAAACCGCCAACCCTAGACAATCAGCCGTTCATTGCTTCCGCCATGGGCCGATCGCACTTCGAGAGTGCGGAGGTTGGCGTTGTTGTACACAGGGCTTCGTGAGGCTCATGAGGCTCATTTAGAGCCTAGGGTTTAGCATGGATACATAAAGACGTAGACACCGTGCGCCAAACTCGACGCTTTCTTGCAAGACTAGTCGCACTACGGGAGACCTTGATGTAGACCAGCTCCAAGGATCTCAGGTGCCAGGCATGGAATGGACCAGCACGAATTTTGGGAAGACTCTTGGCTTTGAGTTGCAGGCGCTCGCCCTGGCACAGCTGACGGACAACTGAGCATGCGAACATATGCAAGGTAGTTACGAAATACTCCTGCTTGTTTATGGATACTGTCCTAAACCGCGTGCACAATCCGTAGTTAATTGCAAAGCCGTTTGAAACCACATAAAGCCCTCATCACGGATATCACACGAAGCTGCCAGTATGTTTGGAGTTTGGAGCCTAGGGTTCAGGTTTGTCAGCCAGAAGCCTGTAACCAAAGACCTTCTCAAAGAAGCGCTTTGCAAGGACAGGAGCCATTTTAAATATGTTGACAGCCCGGAGCCTTCGCCGAAACTCCCCGGATCTTCAGTTCAAAAAACCGGCAGGATTATGTAGCATGGGTGGAGAACCCTCGCCGTGTCGTCTACGTCGAATGGCGTAAGGCGGCTTCCACGCAGATGGAAAGTGTCGGGTTTCAGGGATAGGAGTCTAGGACAACTATAGGGGCCTAAATAATTCCCAATACTACTTTGGGGGTTCCTTATTGTAGTCATATAGTTTAATGGGCCCCAAAACCCTATTCTAATTATTAAGGCGCCTATATTACTTTAGGGCTTTGGTTTTAGGGTTTAGGAGTTTGCGAACCTTGAGCTTCGCTTTACTCATACGCATACTCAGGCAGTGATTACGATTGAGTCAGACATGATTAAAAGGTGAAAACTGAGGCCCATGTTGGACTCAAAGGTAAACTAGACCTGTGTCTGCGGGCCGATCCTCTCGTCCGCAGAAGTTAGGCAGCCTCGGAGTGCTGTAAGTCAGCTTAGCGACCCTAAACCCTGATATTCCTTTGAACCTCTAGCCCTGTGAGCTTATAACCCTATTACCCGAGAGCCCCACAAACCCTACAAGCCCTAAACTCCAAAGCCTACATGGCCCGAAACCGTAGCCCCTGAACCCAGAAGTCTTAGCTTAAATCTTCCCACGAACTGTGAATCCGAGCTGCTAAGCCCAAAGCACCCAGAGCCACCCAAACACGAAACCATCAGGAGTACCTCATATGAAGGTTCTGTGAACGATCCTTTATGAGGGTTCGTATAAGGGCTTTCAAGTCCCTGTGAAATTTCAGTAGTATGTACTCCAACACCCCATTCTAATGGCTAAGGCGCAAACTAAACCGCAAAGCTCCTGCTCCCCAAAACCCTGACGGGGTTCTTGTTAAGGGGTTTCCATTTAAGGTACCATAATAAGGTTAACCTTAATATGGTAACTTAAATTAAATCCTTTAACCTTATTATGGTAACCTAAATTAAATCCGTTAACAAGAACCCAGCTGACCCTCCAGACCCGTCGCCCTGAACGACAAACGACATGAAGAGGCACTCGCCAAGCAATCGAAGAAACAGAAATCAACAGGTGAGCCCTAAACCATCAGCACTAAACGCGCTAAACCGCAAAAACCATTGTAGGAACACGTAAAATAAGTCTTTAAACCCTATCCCTAAACCCTAAACCCTGCAAACCCTAAACCCCAAGCCTTGTCGCAAAGTAAACTTAGTTCCTCACCCAACCTTTAAACTTTTTGGGTTCTTGCAGTTTAGTAGCAATTGGAAAGTTTAACCTTTTATTTCTGTGGTTTATTGGGGGAGTCCCTAAACCCTAAACCCTAAACCTATAGGTAAACCCATCCCCGGGGGCGCTGAGTTTGCGGAGGTACGCCACGAGAAGAGCCGAGGATTGACGTCGCACTCCTGGCTCGAAGAGCCTTGGTGGCCGTTTTGTTGTTGTGTGGGGTTTAGGGTTTAGGGTTTTTAGTTTTTAGGGTTTAGGGTTTTTGGGGTTTAGGTTTTCGAGGTTTCAGGGGTTTGGGGTTCAGGATTAAGGCGGTTAAGGGTTTAGTTTCATTATTTTCTGGTTTGTTTCAATCACGCGTCTGAAGTTTGTCGCACAAACTTTTGTTTTCTGATGATACCGATCGCTACGAGTGCTTTAAGGAGTTTTGTCAGGCTTTATTCCAATAGGTGTCCTACCCCTGCAAACCCAAGCCCGAAACACTAAACTCTCATGCCAAAGCCTTAGGCCCTAAGCTTTGGAATTCTAACTTACACCCCAATCGAAACAAACACAGCCTTACACCGGCGACCTTTGGCCCCGATCTACGAGCGACGTTGACCACTCCGGCTTAGCGTTGAGGGGGTAGGTTGTAGGGTTGAGGGTTTATAGGGGTTTGAGTTAAGGGTTGAGGGTCAGAGGTTTAGTATACCTGCAAAACTCCTGTCCCAAGGCCTACTTGGACTCGAAGGAACCTACTTTTTTAGGATTCTTAGTATGGTTTTCTTAAATGGCTCCTTAACAAGGCAGGCTTTTATACGGTCCAAGTAAACCGTAAACCCCAACCCGGAATCTTCCACCCGAGTCGCTTGGCCTCAACTGTCTGGTTCTTAGTAGGGAATGGGGGAATGGTAGAGGGGACCCGAAGACACTATCATGGGGATCCATTCTAAGAACCAGGGAGTCAAGTTGCAGGTTAGCCTCCTCGATGGCCGGAGGCTGCGGCTCGAGATCTATGCAGATCAAGGCAAGAGGACGGTGATGTTGGTTTTGGAGTTTAAGGTTTAGGGTTTTGTGGTCAACGGTTTTGGGGTGTTTGAAAACCAGTGCTTGCGATAAATGTCGCAGGGATAATTAGGTGCCATGCCATGTCTTGTACATTTCAATGCTTGATCGCTTCGTTGCAATGCCCTTTTTCATGACTCTATCTAGTAGGTACGAGAGTGCCGGCGAGTCTGTTATTTCAGGGCATCGGGAAATGTGGCTGCCTCTGACGGAAGCAGGCTATACCGAGCTCCACTACGATCCGGCCAATAAGAGCGACAGTCGCTTTTTCGACCCGCAGAGTACTCTCTATGACGACAGGGCGGCAGAGAGCCACGATCTCGCCACGCGGCAGCACGTAAGGCATCGATTGCAGTTGTTTCACCGGCCATACACCCGAAAGGCCTCCACCTTAAACCGCAAACTGCGCAGAAAGTTGAAATCGTAAACACTCGGCCCAGACAGAAACGACGAAACTCTTGCCTTTAAACGACAGCTCCCCTCTCCCCCATAGGGGAGAGGGTGCACCCTAAACCCTAAACTTTAAGGCTTAAATCCCAAATCCTTAACCCAAAACCCGACCCCCCGCCCCTCCCTCCCCCTCTCCCAAAAAAGCCACAAAAAGCGGCAGCCACACCAAGGCCCGGCCCCTCACGGCGGAGACGCTCACGCGCGAGGCGAAAGAGCTGGCTCGGCGGAGACCCTACTCCCTCAGCGCCCCCAAATGCGATTGGAGAGAGGGCTCAAGGGTCAGGGGTTTAGAATGGAGGAATTTAGGGTTTGGGGTTTGGGGTCAAAAGAGTGTAGGAATTTATGGTTTGGGGTTTTAAGTTTAGGGTTGTGGGTTTCGGGTCTAGGGTTCAGGAATGAGCGGGGGCAGATTGAGGGTTTTGGGCCTTGGGGTTTAGGCTGTTTGGGGATGTAAGGTTGAGGGTATAGGCTATGTTTCGGGTTTCGGGGGTTATGAGTTTAGGGTTTAGGGCTTTCGGGCTTTGGGGTTCTGAGGCTTAGGTCAGATCTCCGGGCTTGCAAGAAGCGGAGCTTTGAAATTTAAAGTGTATGTTAGTAGACTAAGGGAAGCATGTTGTGTTTTCTGCCAAAACACCGCCAGGGCATCGTCATTATGTTGTTCTTTTGCTTCACTAGGTTGCAATGGTAGTCGGTAGTTGAGTTCTGTAGCAGAAACCGAGACTTGGTCAATTTGGGTTTCCTTTGTGCGGGGCTCCTGGTCATGATGTCGTGGGGTTTACTCCAGGGGCCTGAGTACTTAGTAATATTACATGCCCTCAGCATGTATAGTCCCTGCTTGATTAACCTTTACTCAGTACACCACCAAAAAGCCCATTCCATTTTCGCTGGTCCCTAGATCATGTTGGTTGCTGGCACTGCTGGGGCCCATGCTCTGTTGTTGGAACTCCAAACTCTAAACCGAAAGCCCTCAATCCAACAGCTTCGTGTGGAGGTCTAAATAGTCAATACAGGACTTTTGGGGTATCAAAGTCTACCCTAAAAGTCCTCGTGCTATAATTTTCACAGTGCAACCCCCAATGCCCGTTCTAGCTATCAATGCCACGTATCAAACCCTATACAATCCCTGTTAGACACAAGATCATTCTGTTACAAACCCATATAAGGCCCCCAAATGCCGCAGAACACATCATTGACAACACCAGACAACCCTAAACCTTGAACCCGAAACCTTCAGAAGCTCAACAGAAAGCCCTAAACCCTAAACCCTGAACCTTAAACTTAAAACAAAGCCCTAAACTCCCCAAGAGCCGAGCCTTTTCAAGAAGCACTCTCTCGAGGTGAGTTCAACTGCCACCACTTTGTGCTGGAGCTCTGGAGCCTTCACTGAATAGGTTATAGGGCGCAGGGTTTTAGGGTGTGGGGTTCAGGGTGGAGTTCAGGGTGTGGGGTTCGGGTTTTTGGGGTTTAGGGTTTAAGGGTTTGCACCTGTTTTTCTGTTTTTGGTTTAAGGTGCTAACGGGCCTTTCAAACAGAAAGGGATACTCGAAACAAGGTTTTAGATCCTAACAGCAGGATCTGCGCCACAAGGACCTCCTCGTGTGGGAGGAAGCAGTTAAGCAACGGCCGAAAGGCGCCAAATCCCGAACACAAACCAGGACCCCAAACTCCGAGAGACTGCCATGAAGTCTTCCAGCCTGAAGTATAACAGGTTGAAGCCTCAAACCGACACCCTGAGCGGTATTAAACCCTAAATCCTAAACAAACCCTACACGTTGAGCCGGGAAGCCACGCGAAGGAACAGCATGGTCGTCGACAGGCTGAAGTCTCAGCACTACCCAGCGCCTTGATGTTGTTTTCTCCCAGGTTGAGGAACCTTAAACCCTAAACCCGAAACCCGAAACCCGAAAACCCTAAGCCTTAAACCCTGACCCCTCGCCCCTAAACCCTAAACCCCTTGGGTTTGCGGGTTTGACTGAACCAGATGGTTGGAGCCAAGTCCTATTGTTGTAGAACGTCACCACAACGCGACAGATGGGCCCAACCCTCGGAGCTCCATATACCTTAACCTACCAAACCCTACTTTTTTGAGGTTCTTATTATAAACCATAAAATGGAATTTATAGGGACCCTACTTTTTGTAGGTTTTGGTAGGTTGAGGTAGATGAAAGGGGTATCTTCCATTTTCTCAACGATAGTCATACGAGTAATACTGATAATGGCTACAGGCTACAAATTTTCAGGAAAATCTTAATACCAATACTACTACCAACAGTAATCATTATAATACTTGTTGCTGTAATACTAATAACGATAGCAATAGTGGTAATAAAACTGGCTATATTTACCCTAAACCCTAAACCCTAAACCGTAGTCGGGAGTCGGAAGCTCTTTAAGGGCCAAGTTCGAGCTCTGTCATGGCATTATGAGGATTCCTTCAAGGGGTCCCTTAGGGTAGGAGCCTCGACGACTAGCAACATGATGCTGTTACCGGAAGACCCGACGTGGTGTAGTAAGGTGCTGCTGAAAACCTGGAAAACGACGTCGCGCTTTCTTGTCAGTTCTTCTTCTGGCTTGCAGGGTCTCGGTATATTCTCGAGACCCTCCAGTACACCCGAAAAGCCCCGATATCCTCATGAGTTGTTTTTTCGGCTTTAGGGTTTGGGGTTGCTTTTTCAGCTGAGGGTGCAGGGATGAGGGTGTTCGGTTTCAGGGTCGGAGTTTAGGGTTTTTGTCAAAGCCTGATATCGAAGCCCAAATATTTATGACTAGTATCCTCCTATAGCCCTTTTTTCGGTGATACTATACAGTACGTGCCAGTCCTGAAGAGTAGTATTTAAGGAATCCCAGCACTAATTGCCCTTAATCCGGTTTCCAACTTTTTGGGGTCTACTATAATCATTGAAGAGATTCAATCTTAAACCCTAAACCCTAAATCTTAAACCCTAAACCCTGAACCTTAAACCCTCAACCCTAAATCTTAAACCCTAAACCCTGAACCTTCAACCCTCAACCCTGAACCCTAAACCCTAAACCCTCATGGCTCAAGGCTCAAGCCCCCCTGCTCAAGCGCAAAAAGAATCCCTCTGTATTCGGTGTGGACAAATGACCAGTAAGGGGGCAGATCTGAGTGACCCGAACATGGGGGCGGCCACAAGACCGAAAGCTCCCGCTATGCCGCCAGTCCCCACCGGTTTTGACCCTGATCTGGACCACNGTGGACAAATGACCAGTAAGGGGGCAGATCTGAGTGACCCGAACATGGGGGCGGCCACAAGACCGAAAGCTCCCGCTATGCCGCCAGTCCCCACCGGTTTTGACCCTGATCTGGACCACAACCTGTGGCAGGGCAAGGAGGAGATGAATGTGGACGCTGGGAACGAAACCAGAGGAGTGCCGGTCAAGCGATCGTCCCTCCAGGCGCCTCCGTCCCCAACGCGGCAGAAGCACGAGGGGCGCAGCCAGGCAGTCACGTTGGACGACCTCCGATCCCTACTCGGCGAGCAGACCAAGCAGATCCAAGAAAGCACCCAACAGGACATCCAGGACCTCCAGACTGCCACCTTTAAGGAACTCGGGAACCTCAAAAAAGAANTGGACGACCTCCGATCCCTACTCGGCGAGCAGACCAAGCAGATCCAAGAAAGCACCCAACAGGACATCCAGGACCTCCAGACTGCCACCTTTAAGGAACTCGGGAACCTCAAAAAAGAAGTCCGCAAGCACTCAGATTACATTGAACAACTTCGTGAACACCAAGACCGCATCGAAGACCGCTTACAGGCCCTAGAAGGAAAAGGTTGGCCCTCCTACCCGGCGGCGTCCACTACTGCGTCCGACCCAGGACGGCCAAACCTCATGATCTTCTCCGGATGGCCCCAGGACACCAAGAAGGAAACCGTGCTGAATGAATTCGCAGCGTGCCTGCCTCAACTAGGACTGGAGAATGCCTTTGAGGACTACTTCTGCACAGGGCCACGACGAGGATTCCTGATGGCATTCATAGCGCAGAATCCCGACGAGACGGGCACGCAGCTAAAGAGAAGAATGATCACATTGGCCCAACAGGTCCAAAAGGCCGGCCTCCATGCACCTACCATGGAACCGGGGAAAAATTTGCGAGCTACCCTCGGCAAGAGCAAAGAGGAGCGAATGATATCCAACCATGCCGGCAAGACGAAAAGACTGATCCTCACCCTTGCCCCGAATTACAAGACCTCCATCGAGACGGAATACTCGGCCGGGAGCGTATGGCTCAACAGTAGACTGGTTGCTAGTGCCACCCGCCAAGCACCTCCAGGGAAGCATGACAAGGGCAAGACACCGAGGAGCTGGATAGACCTCCACCACCTCGCTTCGATCCTCAATACCCCGCATGCAGACCTACAAGAACAGTGGACAGACCTCATGTCCATCTGAGAGCATGAGCCTGATGCTGAATACGAATTGGCCAAAGGCCGTTGCACCATGCACGCACCCGCAGAAGGGCAGGGTGACGACAACCCTGCCACTTCTCACGTCGGCTCAACCCGAGCCGCAACACTTGGAACCCACATAGACCCAAGGCCTATGCAAGAACTGTTTTCGAATGGCGCTGCTGCCAGGCCAAGCGCAACAGCCCCGATCCCAGAAGTACTTTCGAATCCTTTCATNGCCGCAACACTTGGAACCCACATAGACCCAAGGCCTATGCAAGAACTGTTTTCGAATGGCGCTGCTGCCAGGCCAAGCGCAACAGCCCCGATCCCAGAAGTACTTTCGAATCCTTTCATGACTCCGCTCAGTGACAACAGCCAAGCCGAGAGGGCTCGCCAAACCCAGCCAAACAGCCTACCCGCGGATGCCCAGAAATTGGAGCCTTCCTACCGGGAGCTCCATTTGGCCAGTTGGAACATTGGAGGAACCTCCATTGAAGACGCTGTACAGGCCACAAAAAGAGCATCCGAGCGGAGAAAAGACATCATATGCTTCCAGGAGGTACCCCGCAGACCCACAGGCTGGCATACCGACCTGGTGGANGAGCGGAGAAAAGACATCATATGCTTCCAGGAGGTACCCCGCAGACCCACAGGCTGGCATACCGACCTGGTGGACGATATGACCGTAGTCCAATACAGACATGACGACGACCAATGGAGAGGAAATGCTATCACGTTCTCCTCAGAGTGCCAGATCCTCAGACGCCGAGGGTGCAGATTTGGAATTTGGCTTAGACTACGTCACGCGCCCACGCAGAACGAACTGTGGATTGCAAGCCTCCGCCTCAGCACCGGCACCACGAGCGATGTCACAGCTGAGGAACTCCAGAACGTGTGTTCACTTTTGCCACCTACCCTACTCCCAGTGATTATGCTGGGNGAACTGTGGATTGCAAGCCTCCGCCTCAGCACCGGCACCACGAGCGATGTCACAGCTGAGGAACTCCAGAACGTGTGTTCACTTTTGCCACCTACCCTACTCCCAGTGATTATGCTGGGCGATTATAACACACAGCTCAGATGGACACACATTTCCGGTACTCAGGGCGACCTTCGTCCTACCGAGGCAAGATCGGAATACCTCCTCTCGCAACTGGGGAGTTGCGGCATGCGCATGAAAGCTCCAACCCCAGATCAATGGGATATCCCTACGAGTAGACCCCGAAGAACCAAAGCTAAGGGAAGGCAGATTGACGGAATTGCATATAAAGGCACCAGGCTCACAGATGTTGTGGTAGAAATCGACAGCTGTAAGCAGATCATCGGAGGAGATCATGAGCGCATATCTACCAGTCTCCTCTTGCGAGAAGGCGACCGGCCTCCCCCACATCGAGTACCGACTGGACCGAGGGTAGTAATCAAACAGCCCCCAAAAATTCTGGAGATGAACCAGCAGACACTACAGCAACTCGCATCCAGCTGTACCGCACCCAAACCAAGTTCCAGATATAAGGACACTACTCATGTCAAGGCACTCTATAAGCACGCAAAACAAACCGGGAGCGACCAGGCGTGGAAAGAAGCCCACAAAGCACGAAGGAAAGCCCAAGAACAATGGAGAAAACAAAAACTGGAAAAAGCAGCACAGGTCAACTGGCAAGAGTATCGAAGCCTTAAGATCAAAGGCGGATCGGAGTGGACTGTTCACTTTGTGCAAGCAGCCGAAGACAAGAAACAGGACCCGAAGAGATGGACCGTGAACCACTTCAAGCAACTCTTTCAGCAAGCGGAGCCGAGGAACCAGCCCCGGTGGACCAAGGCTATCGACACAGGCGAACACTTCTCCCTGGAGGAACTCCGCGAAGCCCTACAGCGTGGCAANCACTTCAAGCAACTCTTTCAGCAAGCGGAGCCGAGGAACCAGCCCCGGTGGACCAAGGCTATCGACACAGGCGAACACTTCTCCCTGGAGGAACTCCGCGAAGCCCTACAGCGTGGCAAACGAAACAAATCCGTCGGAGAAGATATGGTGTCCTTTGAACTGATCCACACCCTCTGTGAGGACTGGGACACAGAGCTTGCATTCCTCGCGTGGATGGAGAGACTCAGAGGTGGAGAATCACTACCGGAACAATGGCTACGAACCATAGTAACACTTCTCCCCAAAACCGAGAAGCCAAGAGGCCCGGGCGACCTTCGACCCATTAGCATTGGATCCTCAGCAGCAAAGGTCTTCGGGACCATGCTCCTGCTTAGAACGAGAAGGGTGATCCAACCTCTCGGCCCAGCCCAATGCGCCCATAATGGAAGTCAGACATCGGATTACCTCTACGCAGCCATCCGTACGTTCAGCCTGGATACAGAATGGAAAATGGGACTCAGTTGGTGCCGCATTGATATACGTAAGGCCTTTGACACCTTAGCCAGAGACCGTACCCTGCAGATACTCCGTGATAGGCTGCCACCAAGCATGTACATGGAGTTCAAATGCTGGGAGAGACTGTTCAATGAAGGAACGGCGCTACTGCGCACACCATGGGGCGATGAGAGCATACCCCAGGGGCGGGGAATACGCCAAGGATCTGTCGAGAGCC
>BGNK01000978.1:122718-134841 GCA_003297005.1 Symbiodinium sp. clade A Y106 | reverse complement strand
CTGGTGGACGAGCTCCCGACGTTCCTCGGACGATTGCAGATTGACCTCGGCAGAGCCTTGGCCCGCAGCAGAGACTTAAGGGCAACGATGCAAGGAGCAGGCAGCTCCACCGACCCACCGCCTGCCGACCAAGAGGACGACGACTCGATCTACATGCAGACCAACATGGCCATGATCGACAAGGAGGAGCACCCAACACGACTCCTCCAAGAACTACAACGTGCCTTCGAACAACTGGAGGAAACCACAGCCAGCAGCAGGGCTATAAGGATGGCCGCAAAGCTGCAGGACCACGAAGGCCCGCTATGCGTCAACAGAAATGACCTTGAGGCCCTCCTGGTGAGCTTCTCCACAGAGACACCAAGCCAGCCCACAGGGGATGCCGCCATCCTGGAATTTGGATGGGTGGGAAGGTGGTGGCGAAGGATGCAAGGAGAGCCTGAAGAANGGGGATGCCGCCATCCTGGAATTTGGATGGGTGGGAAGGTGGTGGCGAAGGATGCAAGGAGAGCCTGAAGAAGATCGAAACCAGTTCGACTACGACATAGAGGTGTTCGAGCAGCATGTCAGAAACGCCGGGGACATCAAGGAAGCAGAGAAGGCCCACCAAGATGCAGCAGAACAGCTATACCTCCGCGGCCTCGAAGAAGCCGCCCAGGTGCACTGCGAGCAACTCAAGGCACAGATGTGCCAACAAGAGGACGACGAGACCATGCGGCAGGCCATGGGAATGACANCCTCCTGGTGAGCTTCTCCACAGAGACACCAAGCCAGCCCACGGGGGATGCCGCCATCCTGGAATTTGGATGGGTGGGAAGGTGGTGGCGAAGGATGCAAGGAGAGCCTGAAGAAGATCCAAACCAGTTCGACTACGACATAGAGGTGTTCGAGCAGCATGTCAGAAACGCCGGGGAAATCAAGGAAGCAGAGGAGGCCCACCAAGATGCAGCTGAACAGCTGTACCTCCGCGGCCTCGAAGAAGCCGCCCAGGTGCACTGCGAGCAACTCAAGGCACAGATGTGCCAAAAAGAGGACAACGAGACCATGCGGCAGGCCATGGGAATGACATGGAGACCAGCAGCCAAACGGCTGTGCGTGGGGATAGCGATCACGGACGGAGTGACGGTGAAAGCATTTGACTGGGAGCTCGACAAAGGGGCGGAACTACAGCTGCACCTCAAGGCGACGAGAAGGGAATGCCCCGGGCAGTGGTATAAGGACGGCAAGCCAGTGCCGCCGCACCAGGTGCCAAGAAACCTCCATGCCCCGCTTGCCGATACCAAGCCGGCGGAACCAAAGCCACCTACTCAACACGACCTTGCGAAGCCGGCCACAAAGGAGCTCTACGAGAGGTGGAAACGCGGTGAGGTCTCCGATCAGGCAGTCGTGCGAATTTCCAGCACTGATATGTTAGCGGGGTTCCCGGCCACCCGTGACATGCCGGCGGAAGTCATGCATGAGCTGGACAACCGGGACACGTTCACGCTCCAGCCCATGGCGAACGTGTGGGACCTCTGCTGGTGCCTTGTGTTGCTGTGCCACGACTCCTCCGCCACAAGCAGCACTGCACATCCGGCACCTCTGCATGCGCTACAGGAGCTGGTCCCACGGGAACAACAATGGCATGGTGGCACGCGGGATGCACCAGGTGCGGCAAGCTTGGAGACGAGCAACATGGACCCCGGCGTGCTCGCGGACCCGGGACAGGCCAATCAAGGGCAAGGAGACCTACATGCTCAACTACCACTAGACCATGAAGCCCCACCTGGACCTGCGCTACCCGATTCGCCGGCTCCTGACGTGAACAGCGATGAGATGGATGATGTACATAGCAACCCGTCTACGTACTACAACGGGGCAAAGTGGTATGCTAAATACGGTAGTACGAACACCAGCAGCGGGAAGAGTGACAAGAGCGATTAAGGTGAGCTTCTTATTTGTCTTCTCCGCCATGTTACCAATGGTACTCAGGCTTCTGCCGCCAGTCACCACAGCTGCTTGAGCAACCCAGTGTACAGAGGGTCGTGAATGTGCTGCTGACAGCCGACAGGGAGGTTAGTTCTTCTAGGATACTCGCTATTTATCTTACCTCTAACTTACATAAGTGTCGGCTGAGAGTGTGGTCACTGAGCATCGCCAGTCCGGCTGGGGCCTTGGGATTGTTGTTCAGGGTTCTTTTCTTGACTCCATGTTGCAAACAAAGGCCCCAACCATCGGCTCATCCTGGTAAGGAATTCTGACTGTATCTGCAGTTCGAAAAGAGCCCATAAAAAAAAAAAAAACCTCAACCCTAAAACCCCCCTCAACCCTAAACCCTAAACCCTAAACCCAAAAACCCTAAGCCCTAAAACCCTAAACCCTAAGTCCGTAAGGCCCCTAGCCGGCAAGCTACCAGGATCGCGCGAAGATCGGCTTGCTTTGGGGCTTCGAGGCGGCCTTGGGGGTTGGAACTAGCCGAAAGTCCACACGGTTGAGGATTTCCGGGTTTAGAGGGCTTGAGGGTTTAGGGTTTAAGGTTTAGAGGTTGAGGGTTTGGGGGTTAAGGTTCAGGGCTTGAGGGTTTAGGGTTTAAGGTTTAGAGGTTGAGGGTTTGGGGGGTTAAGGTTCAGGGCTTGAGGGTTTAGGGTTTAAGGTTTAGAGGTTGAGGGTTTGGGGGTTTAAGGTTTACGGTGTAGGGGATGGGTTTTGGGGGTTAAAGTTTACCGTGTAGGGGATGGGTTTTGGGGGTTAAGGTTTAGGGTGTAGGGGGTTGGGTTTTGGGGGTAGCGTTTAAGGTTTCGGGTGCAGAGGTTGAGGGGTTAGGGTCTAAGGTTTACATCAAGGTTTAGAGTCTTTAGGATTTACCTTTAAAGGAAGCCCTTATAACATTAAATTAACAGACTTAGCTCGAAGCCCTTCACCTCAAACATACCCTTTTTAGCCTTAAGTATTAACGCCTGAAAATACCTTTAGCCCAATAGTTTTTGCCTGAAATTCAGCAACCCTGACCCAGCACTTTCGGCTTGTTGTTTCTAAGCCCTGACTTCACCAGCAACAAACGCCCCAGTCGAGAACCGAAGCCGGACTCTCTCGAGCTGAACTATCAGGCGTTTCAAAGAAAACTAGGGTTTAGGGCCGAGTATAGGGTTTACAGATACTTGTAGGATTAAGGGCTACCTTTGGGGTTAGTATAGGGGTTTCGCTCGAAGCACAGATCACAGATCGTGCAATGTCTGGGCTTAGGCCCAAGGAAAGGTTCGTAGAGTTTAGGCTGCATGGGAATCGGATGGATGGTGCGCATAGCGTCGTTGGATGTTCAGGGCTTCGGTTATAAGGGTTTAAGAGTGTATACCCGAAACTTGACCCCCAATCCCCACACCCCAGACCCAAGCCCCCAAAACCCCAAACCCAAAATCCGAGTCTTTACACCATAAGCCCCAAACCCTAAACCCTAGGGCCCCTAACCCTGAATCCTACACCGTAAACCCGAAACCCTTGCCATGATGTTCAGGACCATGCAGTCGAACTTTACTTAGTTCCCCAATACCCAACCTTTAAACTTTTTGGGTTCTTATAGTTTGGTAGGAATCGGAAAGTTTAACCTTGTATTATTTCTGTGGCTTATTGGGGGAGTAAGTTTAACACCGGCAACCCACATTCAGACCAAACCGAACAGTTTTTGGGCTTAGGGTTTCGGTTTCGGGTCTAGGTTTAAGGGTTTCGGTTTGGGGTTTAGTCTGTAGCCTGAGCCCTGAACCCCAGCACCCCAAACCTTAGAACTTGAACCCCTGCCGCCCAAAACCATGAATACACGAAGACTTAGATCCTACGCCTACACCCTGAGACCCACCCTAAACCCTAAACCCTGCACCCTAAACCATACACCCGGCCTACTGGCCTTCTTAGGAGTCGCAGACGGTCGCCTCTTGAAAAAAAGGAGCTAACAAAAACCCATACACCCTGAACCCTGAACCCTAAACCCTAAATCCTAAACCCTAAACCCTAAATCCTAAACCCTAAAAACTCTAAACCCTAAGCCCTAAACCCCGAACTCTCAAAAACTTGGTGCAGGAAGTGGTCAGGCCCTGGCTGCAAGGTGTCGCCGCCTCCGTGGGGCGTCCCATGGACCCAAGCAGCTCACTGGCAGTCTAGGGGTTCGGGGGTTTGGGGTTTAGGGTTCAGGGTTTAGGGGTTTAGGGTTCAGGGTTTAAAGTTTACGGGTTCAGGGTTTAGGGGTTCAGGGTTTAGGGGTTTAGGGTTCAGGGGTTTGGGGTTCGGGGTTTAGGGTTCAGGGTTTAAAGTTTAGGGGTTCAGGGGTTTGGGGTTCAGGGGTTTGGGGGTTTGGGGTTTGGGGGTTCGGGGGTACCGGGTTTGGGGTTCAGGGGTTTGGGGGTTTGGGGTTTAGGGTTCAGGGGTTTGGGGTTTAGGGGGTTCGGGGTTCCGGGGTTCGGGGGGGTTCAGGGGTTTAGGGTTTAGGATTTAGAGGTTTGGGGGGTGGGGTTTAGGGTTTAGGGTTTAGGGCTCAAGCATAAACCGAGCCAATGTAGGTTTTGGAGGTGTTCTGAGATAATTCGGACAACGATTTGATGGAGCTTCATTGGGGTGTGTAAACGGTTTGAAAAGGGGTGTCGTTGAAGGGTTTGAAAAGGGTTTTTGGGAGCACTTCTTAGGGTTTCAGTATATCGTGACAGCACGATTTACTATAATATATACCGCCTAAACAATATTCCAACTACAAGGCCCTATGACAGAGTTTAATTGTTTGGCAAAGGCTTCAGGGAGCGTTGTCTTCTTCAGTAATTGACATCGTGAGAAGAACGCCCTCGGGGCAGAAATTTTAGCATGTGCATCGCGGATGGAATAGTTACTTGGAGGTTCATGGGCAGTTATAAGTAGGATTATAACGAGGGTAGCTATACTTATAACCCTAATTAGGGGACTTATGGCCCTACTGATAACTACCCTTGAACCTCCAAGTAGAAGTAGTATACCTCAACAGTAACTGCTCGCCGAATGATTCAGGCCTCAAGGGTACTCTGGTTTAGGACAGCATGATATACAAAAATACATTTCTGTGTGTATATATATAGATATATACATATACATATATATACATATACATATATATATATATACATATATATATATATATGTATCCTTTGCCTCAATATGCGGGCCTAGCTAAAGGATGGAAGGAGATCTAGAGCTTTATTGGCCCTCTGGGTCTCTACTATAACTGTAGGGCTATAAGTTGACGGAAGGGTTTGGGTTTCTTCGGTTTCGGGTATAGGGTTTAGGGTTTATCTTGGGGCTGGACTTTGGTTGTTCGTGCTTTTTGGGTGTGGGCTTTGGGTCTGGAGGTCGTTGGGGTTTATGTTGTAGGATCCAATGTGTAAGCGAGGTTGGTTGAACCTGAACGCTTGGAGGCTTCAAGTGAGCGGACAAGCATAGACGAAAGCTCCACCGGCTTGAAGATTTATGCGCGGTCTTGTTCCAGAAGCACAGGCCCTTCAAGCGAAATCGGCAACCCTAAAGCCAACCGTTTTGGGGTTCAGAGTTGAGGATGTTGGGCCCTGAAAACTTCACCCGAAGCACCGGAAGAGTTAGCCTCAAATCGAGAGCCCTAAAGCCGAGACCCTGACTAAGGCCCAAGACCTGAGCCCGAAACCCTGAAGGCCCCTTCAATGGCTAACCCACGAGCGAGTGCCAGGGTCCGCGGCGAACGACCGAGTCAAGAGGCCGAAAGATTTCTGTGGCAAGCGGAGCCTCGTGGTCGCACAAGAATCACAAGGACCCTTCGGGGGGTGGTGGGGGGGAGGGGGGTAGGGGGCCTTAATGCCCATAATAAGGACTTAATAAGAAGGCCGATTGAAGGAAGTATAGTCCCCCAACCCCCCCCCCCCCTACCCCCCTTAGGGGGTTTCTATGAAAGAAGTGACCCAGGGTTGAGCTTCCAGTTTGCAGCTTGTTCGTCTAGGACTTAGGGTTCACGGTCTTGGTTGAGGCTTGCGGGCCAAAGTTCTCCACGTTGGGTTGAGATTTAGGGGCCTTTGGTTATTTAGGGGCCTTTGGTTTGGGGCTTCCTGTGACCTGTGAATACCTGCCGGCCAACCCAAGTAGTACAGGGGGTCAGACTCAACAACAATCATAAACCCTTTATACTCTGTTTGAGTTTTAAGTGATGCGCCACCCAAAAAACTCTATGTTTTGATGATCTGGATCATACGCAGACCTGGAGAGTCCAAACTCAATTGAAGAACATGGGGGTTTGGTACTGCCCAGGTGGCGTGGAGCTTGCCAGAGGTACCCGGCTCGCGCTCTCTTGCGCTGAAATACAGCGGCAGACAGTGCCCTGGCTGCACGGGAGCTCGAAACTGAACCCCTATACCCGGCCTTACCCCTCAAGGCGCCCCACAAAATCCCGAACCTACTCCAAAAGTATTTGAGGGCTTTTAACCCCTGTATCGTCTTATTAGTGCCAAAGGCACAAAACGACTCGTCTGATGGTGAAGAAACCTATTACGGGGATCGGGATAGTTACCAGTACTATTTCTTCGGGCTGCTTCTTACAAGTATACTGTATACTAGCATGTACCGCTCGATCCCTGCTCTAGTTATAGAGGCCCTACTATGTTTCCTGTCCCTGAAAGGTCATCGCATGCAGCCTGAGCCCGAAAGCAAGTTTCCGTTAAGTTGAGCTTTGCAAGCCTGATTGCTGGGCGCAGAGGCTTCCCATTCTGAACCCCCAGAACGTTACCCTGCATGAACCTCGCAACCTGAACATCTGCATAGACACCCAAAGCCCCAAACCCTAACCAGGGACATCCAAAATCTGCCATGCTGACCATGAATACTCAATGAACAGATCCTGAACCCAGAACTCCAAACCCCTACGCCCCAAACCCAAAACGCCAAATCCTAAACTCCAAACCCTAAACCCCAAAAGGGGGTTTGACACTGTCAATCATGGCAAAACTAAAAGCCCTCGGTGCTCGTCAGGTGTACGTGCTGGAAACTACCGGCCCCCTCCTGCCAACGTATCTGGACTTGGGGCTCAGGGCTTATGGGTTGAGGATTTAGGGCAAAATGTAGGAACATGATTAAGCAACCCTGGGCCTATAACCCCCAAAATAGTAGGATTCATGTAAGGAACCTTCATAAAGGCCCAAGGTGTCTTAATCAGGTTCCTACATTTTTTTGTACCCTTCGAGATCCCTTATAGTAACCCTTATAGACCCCTTAAAAGGAACCCTACTTTAAGGCCCAAGGTTTCGTAATCAGGTTCCTAGATTAGGGTTTTGAGATGTTCTGGATGTCGGATCCGGGGTTTCAGGGCCCAGGGTTTAGGGTTTAGGGTTTTAGGGTTTATAGGGTTTAGGGTTTAGGGTTTAGGGTTTTAGGGTTTATAGGGTTTAGGGTTTAGGGTTGTTTCGGATCTTGGACGTTGAATTAAAGGTCGGGCTTGGTGTGCGGGATTTAGTACTTTGAGGGTTTTTTTGACTTTTGTGAAATGGGCAATATAGGGGCCTGAATAATTACCTATACTTTTTGGGGGTCCTGATTATAATAGCAGTATAATAATTAGTAAGGCCCCTAAAGGTAAGCACTTGCTTTCGGCAGTCGAGATCCGAGAATCGGGTAGTGAGGCTCGGCTTTTGTGGCATCTCAGGGATTTGGGAGTTTTGGGAGTTCATGGATCCGAGATCATCGGTTTGAGGCCTGGGCCGTAGGACTTCGGACGGTGGGGGGTTTGAGACACGGTTTACATTTAGTGCGGAGGGATCAGGGTTTAGGGTCTAGGGTTTCCCGTTTCTCGTGGCCAGGGCCTCTTGTGACCCCCAGGCGACATGTGATTCGGTAATATAGGGGCTTAAAGAATTACCCATTCTATTTTGGGGTTCCTTATTATGATTATAGTATGCTGGCCCTAAAAACCGTATTCCAATTATTAAGCCGCCTATATTATGCACCTTCACCATCAGTTCGGACTCCTTCCTCCCTCGTCCAAACCCCCAGACCCGCAGCGCTGAGCCCTGAACAGAAACCGAAACACTTGAATCAACCGCTAAGCCATAAACCCTTTGTCATAGTTGGGTGACATTTTACATTTTTATGGGTACTTAAACCCAATAAGGAATAAACATGTACATTTTAATCCTATCCCGACCATGAACTAGAACCGATCATAAACCCTAGACCCGAAATCCTAAAAATCCTAGCCTGAAGCCTCACCTCCTCAATCCCAAGCCTGAAGCTTCGCCAACATCGAGCAAGGCAGATGCCAAGCACGGCAAGGCCGGGGAGCTTCAGAAAATGAGAGGCTGCCCAGAAAGACCTCAGGCAGTAGTTTTTGCAAGTGCTCCTAATTTTGAAGAGCCACCCATAGATCACTGGTAAATCCTTATAGAGCCCGACGATAAGACCCGTTAGAAGCCCTTGAACAGCCCTTGTACAACAGAACAAACCTTCAAAACCCCCTGGCAGGTACCACCTTCCCCCCCCCTTCAGCCTCCACCCCGCCCTCAATTTCAAGAATCGCCGTCCATGACTTCATAGGCAATCTTCGGCTTCCTTGTTCGACCTGACGACAGCCGCCACTCCTCTCAGCGGAAGAAGTGTGGGTAGAGGGTTGATGTAGGCCGGGATTGAGGGTTTACGTGGGGGTTGAAAGGTTCCGGGGTTTTATGCTTCACGTTTTAGGCTTCATCTTCGAAGCTCCACTGTGATTTGGAGTTTAGGGCAGTTCAGGGAGGCATATTTATTTTGTTTTGTTTTAAAGTTTTTTCTTTGGGTATTTCTTTTGTGGTCTGGGTGCGTGCGCGGTCTCTCGGCTTTTGTTTTTTTGTTTTTTTGGCCTTGGCCTCTCGACTTCTTACAGCCTCGTGGCCTGGAGCATACTGCCTTGTGTGGCTTCTTGGCTTCTCGGTTTCCTTGGCTTCTTGGCTTTTCGGCCTCTCGGCTTCTTGGCCTCTCGACTTCTTATAGCCTACGTATGTTCCTTTTGTTTTCCTGGCCAGTATTTGTGTGAACACTTTTTTACCTTGTGAGCTCCTTAATTCATGCGAGCCCAATGCGAAGACTGTGCGACTCTGCAGGCGAGATTGTTCGATGATCTCCGGCTTTGGGGACCCATTTTTTCTATTTTGCAATGTAGCCCATCATGCGATCATTGTGTTTGGGAGCGTGTTGTAGATATATGATGAACCGGAATCGCCAAATGAAGGGGCGTGATTAAGATATGATGATCCGGAATCGCGTATGAGGGGGCGTCTTTAAGAAAAAGGGACGGCAATCGCCAAATGAAGGGGCGTGTTGTGGATATGCAACGAACCGGAATCGCCAAATGAGAAGGCATGCTTAAGATATATGATGAAGACGGAATCGCCAAATGAGGGGGGCGTGTTTAAGACATATGATGAACCGGAATCGCCAAACGAGGGGCATGTTGTAGATGTATGATGGACCGGAATCGCTTGTGAGGGGGCATGGTTAAGATGTATGATGAACCCGAATCGCCAAATGAGGTGGCGTGTTGTAGATGTATAATGAATCAGAGTCGCCAGATGGGGGGGGGGCGTGTTCAAGATATATGATGAACCGGAATCGCCAAATTAGAAGGCATGTTTAAGATATATGATGAACCGGAATCGCCAAATGAGGGGGCATGTTTACAATATTGAACCCTGAAGCTCAATCCGGTGGCCAAGTGGCCAAGTGGCCACTAAATTTGCTTGATTAGTGACCCTAAACGTTGCGGAGTCGGAGTGGTTACATGACCCCGGTTTTGGCCCCTTCACCGAAAATAGAGGTCTTTGCTATTGAAGTTTAAAGAAACTAGAGGTCTTCCCAAGAAAACGTAGCGGAAATAGAGGTGTTCCGATGGAAATACAGAGAACCCAGCCCCCTCGCCACAAGACAAAATTCAAAAATCATAAGAAATAACTTATATAAATTCCCAGACTAATTCCAGACCCGCAGTTAAGGGCGTGGTCAGTTGTCAATGCTCCAGTGTCTTTTTTTGACCTGTACGCTGCCAGGGATATCCCTGCTTGCAGAGATCGTTTCGTCCACTTTATCCTGGCATCCTGGCATTGTGATGTTCATCTTACCTGTGAAGCCTTTTTCTAAACCCTAAACCCTAAACGCTAAACCTAGTTCTGGTTGTCCTCATGTCCGTGCTGGGTCTATGCCTCAGATTGAAGTCTAGATCCGAATCTCGTTGTTCTGGGCAGGGTTTAGGGTTTAGGGGGCCGGGGTCCTCTCGTCATGACGTGTTTCCTCTTGTGCAGAAACTAGCCTATCGCCATACTCGTCGAAGTTGGTGAAATACTGGGCTCCCTCCTTATTTTATATTACAAGATACACTATTGTTGTTATGATTTTTACAATTGTTACTATTCTCATCATCGTTATCGTTATTGTTATTGTTATTGCTGTTCTTATTCTTGTTTTGATTATTACTATTACTATTCTTGTTCTTCTCATTATTTTTATTAGTACTATTGCTATGATTTGAATGCCTGCCGCCCAGGATCAACGCCTGGCTGCCTGGTCGGCAGCTTTCCTGCCGGGGGTGGATGCGTCGAACCCTCTGATGGAGAGGCTGAACAGGACGATCGCTGGGCATTGGATCGCGCAGTTTTACTGATGGTTCCAGCAGTATTGCTTGTCCCGATTGCAGGAAAAAGCTATAGCAAACAGCCGTAACTCGCAAAGGTGGAAGTGAAAGAGAGTCAGCTCGAAACGCTAAACCAGTGGTGCAGCTGAAGAACCAGAGTCGTACTCGTAATAGCACGCAGTTTAGAGGCTCATTGAACCACGAGCTACAGTACTAAAGGCGCATCGATGGCAGAAGAAGAGAAATAGTGGTTTGAATCAGTCTTCTGGGACTCTTCTTGTAGTCCCTATATTGCCAGACAATAGAGTGCCCCAAACCCCTATTCTGACTATCAAGGCCCCGGCACGTGCACTCTCTGTTCCCTGACAGAGATCCCCCATGCATCGCAACTGCCAAGTCCCAGAATCCTCCGCAGCGTCGAAGACTTCTCGAACTAACATAGAGGCCTTCAACTGGGACATGGTTTTGAGGTATATCGTATAGTTATAGTTAGAATAAGGAATCCCAAGGAATAATATAGGTATACTTATAGTTAGAACAAGGAACGCGGAGGAATAGCATAAGTATAGTTATAGTTAGAATAAGGAGCCCGAAGAAATAGTATAGGTATAGCTGTAGTTAGAACAAGGACTCCCAAAGGAATAGTATAGGTGTTCATGAGGTGTTCAGGTTTTCGATATTACAAGACTGCCGCTTTCACGCTGAGAATCAAACTTAGAACCCTAAACCCTAAACCCTAAACTTAGCAGCCGAAAGCCGGCGGCCAGGGTTCAGGTGCTTAAGGGTTTAGGCTGTAGGGTTTAGGGGTTTAGGGTTTAGGGTTTAGGGTTTAGGGGTTTAGGGTTTAGGGGTTTAGGTGCTTAAGGGTTTAGGCTGTAGGGTTTAGGGGTTTTAAGCAGTCAGCAGACAATCCGAGCGAGAGCTTAGCCAGAAGATGGGCTTCGGGGTTTAGGGGTTTAGGGTTTAGGTTTTTTTTGGGGTTTAGGGCTTATGGGCTTAAGGGATCAAGGGTTTAGGGGTGTAGATCCCGATGTCGCCATCCCCTCCCCGGTAACACCTCCCTACCCCGTGTGGCCCCAAATAGCAGTTTATGTCTTGTGCACGAAAACTTGAAACACCGAAAGCCTAATCAACCTCCCAAACTTGATATACCCCTTGCCCCAACAAAATGAGCATTGAGAGTTTCTCACATCTTCACAGGATTGACGTTACGGCAGCCGTCGCCGAGCTGTCGCCAAACCGGACAAAGGCAGCTCCCAACTTGTCCATGGTGTCCAGTGGCTTGGTCCTTATATGGGACCGGAGGGTTTATAGGGTCTTTAAAGGGGCTTTCTAGGCCCCTTTGGCGGAGAGGTTCAGGGTTTGGGGTTTAGGGTTAAGGTGTTAGGGTTTAGGTGTTTAGGATTTTACAAATCACTCGCTCCTGCAGTGACTTCTGGTTCGCCGATCACGGCTTCTGGATGACCATGAGCGGCACAAGGTGGCTTCTTTTTCACTTCGCAACTAAGACAATCTGTGCTGCTAGA
>BGNK01000978.1:13422-113603 GCA_003297005.1 Symbiodinium sp. clade A Y106 | reverse complement strand
TTGTGTTACCTGCCTCTGCAGACTGCATCGCTTGACCCAAGGGTTTACTTCGTAGCCCCCCTGAGCCACAAGCGCATCACGGACGAGCATCGTCCACCAGCAGCTGATCCGACCTTTCATCAAAACCCTAAGCCCTAAACCCAGCTCAGGAAAAGGCTGAAGGCCCCAGGAAGGAGGCAGAATTTCATAGAAAGATTGTGTCAGTCTTGTCAGGGCGTGCTGTGCTCTGTCGCGGCAGGACGGGTGATGCATGGTAGGTTTAGGGTTTAGGGTTTAGGGGTTTAGGGTTTAGGGTTTAGGGTATGTATAGTGATGTGTTCTCCTCTGTTAGGACACAGGTCTGCGCAGAGGCATCAAAGTTTTAGCAACCCAGAAACTGGAGCAGGTCGGAATAACAGAGATGACGACGACGATCTCGATGCTGAGCCGATCCAGCTTCCCAGATGCAGAGAGTGGAAGATGCAAGCACGGTTTAGGGGAGTTTTTTTGGTTGAGATCCGGTTCAGGAAGCATCAGGTTCTTTCTTAAACCCTAAACTTTCTTAAACCCCATAATAACAATAATAGTAACAACAGTACTAGTAATCTTTTTCATAAAGACAAGAAAAGTAATAATCAGAATAATAGTAACAATAATATTTCTATTAATAGTAATAAAGATAGTCATCACAATCAGAATCATAATCATAACCTTTCTTAAACCCCAAACCGCCCAAAAACCTAAGCCTTGTTGCACCATGCATATCAGATGCACGAGTTTGGGCCTGTGCACTTACGCCTGGTGTCGCAACCAAGAGACCAGCCAGCACACCAGCATCCAAGCTCCTACGTGCTATTGTCTTCTTTTGCTATCAGCATCTTCAAGCGGACTACAGTTTTACAAAGCTCAAACATCAGCACTGCCACTGAGGACCTTCAAAGGTTCACAGGTCGATCTGCCCCTACCAATTCCCGAGACAGTTACTGGCACCCTTCCATTCAAGTTGGTTCTTGTTGTAGAGTGCATGCCGCAATCCCTAAATTCTAAACCCCAACTGTAGCCTTCAGGGACCAAGCTTGACGGTCACGAAGATGAACCGTGCCGAGTTCCGGATACTTCCCAGACCATCCTTATCCTGGTCTTGCGGACCTAGTTCCAGAAAAGTAGTATAGATGGACCCTCCTGGATTGTGCATTCCCGCGGGCATTGAGCCTCTAACCCTAAACCCTAAACTGTCTCAGAGCTGCGGATCCAAGCCAGCGCCCGGTTCCAGTACTGGATCTTTATTGTCAGAGTCGCTATGGGAGTTTCCGAAAACAAGGGGTACCTTATTTGGGGGTCCTTATAATAAGGATCCTACTATTTAGGGGTCCCCTATTCTCGGAAATTCCCTTATAGGCTTAGAGCCTGAGGCTGTGTAGGCAACCTTTAACCTTGTAGGGTAGAAAAGAGGCCTGCCATGATTAGAGTAAGGTTAGCCTTTTCGGGCCAGGGTACTCACCTAACTATGTGTGATATGCGGTCAGAGGTCAGGCACTATCACGAACCTGATGTACGCTTGGCATGCTAGCCCAGGGAGTCCATCCACTATACATTGTCCCAACGGACCCAAATACCTGCTAAGTGCCTACTATAATGGTACTTGGACCTTTTGGGTATACTACCATTACGGAATTATGGCATTACTCCCTAAACCCTCAACCCTAAACCCAGAACACCATCGCATTTCTGGACCCTCTTGACAAGGCTGGAGGTCTCTGACAATTCGTGGGCGAAGATTCAGCAGAAACGTCGTGAGGAGGCTGCCAAAAGCAGGAGTTCAGGGTTAGGGTTTAGGGTCATAGGGTTTACTGTCTACATTGGGGTTCAAGGTTTGGTTTAGGTCTTTAGGATTCTGGGGTTTGGGGGTTTAGGGTTTTATGATTTGTATCGATATCGGGTATTGTACCACATTGAGTTTTTGCTCTTCTAGCAAAGGCCTGGCAGGCAGGCCCTGGTCCCGTCTCACCGTTGGGTTTAGGGTTTAGGGGTTTAGGGTTGAGGGTTTAGGGTTTAGGGGTTTAGGGTTTGGGGTTTAGGGTCCCACTCCTGGACCGCATGCTGATTGCTTCTGTCCAGAGTAGGGGTCCAGAGTAGCCAAGTAGCACGAACTAGCGGTGCTTAAAAAGAACTCAAAATAAGGCTTGGGTCAGTATCCCCTAAGTACGCACGCCGGATCCTTAGGGAAGCTATTGCCTGCATTACTATGTCACGTGCCCCACGGAGACCATATGGGTATGCTGCTGAATCAACATATGGTTCTACACGATCCGAAATCTACCAGGGCCCCAAATAACCTACCTTTTCAGAGCTTCTTATTATGATTTCTTTATATAAGGCCAAACAAAGGTAGGTTACTTAGGGGGTCTAGGTAAGCCCCCAGAATCTGACCTCAGACGCGCAAGAACGTCTAAAGCTCACAGCCTTAACCCCTAAACCCTGGAACTTTGATGTAATGTTGCTTTGACCTGCGCAGGCCGACGCCGCCAAAAGTGGCAGCAGCGACTCCACCGACGAGGCATCAGCTGGCGGTTCACGAAAGCCATTAGAGTAGGATATATTATTAACTATAGCATATTTTGGTGTAGTATGGTACGTATGGTACAGTATAGTCTTGTCTAGTATATTACAGCATAGTATAGTATAGGGTTGACTAAGGGGATGACATTACTTCTTATATGGTTGCTCCTACATTAGGATTCTTGCCGTGGGAATATTTTCTGGGATTTTGGCCTCACTTCAGCTCCAAGCGTTGCTCAAACCCCAGTCACCCGGACTAAAACCCGAAGTCCTAATCCCTAAAAGCCCAGAAATTCCTAAAACCCCGAGCCCGAGATCTCAGCTAAACCTGCAGCCGCTCTTGGGTTCTGCCAGGAGATTGCCCGCAGAATGAAGCTACGGCCTCAGACCAATGCTGGATTTAGGGCTTCAGGGTTTTAGGGTCCACAAGGGTTTAGGGTTTACTTTATCCCCACACAACCTACCTTTTTTAAGGCACCTTGCAAGGACGCCAAAAGACAAGGAATCACCAAAAAGGTAGGGGTTACGGGGTTTAGGGTTGCCTAAGAGAGTCCATGCGCCCAAGTTGTGACCCCAAGGTAAGTACCTACATGGGGACTACCTTAAGGCAACAGTATATACTATAATTCCATATCAGCACGTGGACGCTGAGGCTAAGGGTTTAGCTCTGGTTGCGACTTTGCGCAAGAGCTCTTGCTTTCTCCTCAGCGGATGGTAACCCAAAACCGTCAATCCTAAACCCGAAATCATCACCCCGAAATTGGAGTTTCCGAAAATTAGGGGTACTTTATTTGGGGTCCCCATTAATAAGGATCCCTATTATTTAGGGTACTATGTTGGGGTCCCCCTATTTTCGGAAACTCCCAAATCCTGGGTTGTGCAACGATTCAGAATTTTGGTTCCTGGGGTTCCTGCTTGTGGCTCCGAGGCCTAAAACCTTGAGATTCTGCCCAAGCTTTGAAGACCACGAACCCTTTTGTACGCTTCGCCGCAAACCCCACGCAAAGCCTTGTGGGAGTTTCCGAAAATTAGGGTACCGTATTTTGGTGTCCTTTTTTTTAAGGATTCTACTATTTAGGGTGCTATATTAGAGTCCTTTATTTTCGGAAACTCCCTTGTACCGCTCACCACCAATCCCTTCTCGCTTCCACCTCGCACATCCAAGCCTGTGAACCCCAAATCCGTGTAGCCGAATCCCTGAACCCCTAATCCCTGAACCCCTAAACCCTAAACCCCTAAACCCCTAAACCCTAAAACCCTAAACACCTAAACCCTAAACCCCTAAAACCCTAAACACCTAAACCCTAAACCCTAAACCCTAAACCCCTAAACACCTAAACCCTAAACCCTAAACACCTAAACCATAAACCCTAAACCCTAAACCCCTAAACCCTAAAACCCTAAACACCTAAACCCTAAACCCTATAGTCCCTGAACCCTGAGCCTTCATCCCGAGACACCAAGCCCTAAACCCTAGAACCCCACTCCCTGAACCCTAACCCTAAACCAAGAACAGCTCAGTAGCTGAGTGGATACACTTTACACTTTTTTGGGATAATCTTACCCACTATAATTCCAAAAGTCTACACTTTGGGGTGCTTATGAACTCAGCAACTAAGCAGATAAGCCAGATCTCGGAAGCGACTGATAGGTCAAAAAACCCCCAAAACCAGGAGCATTCTGAACAAGCTCACCCTCGAGAAGTTCGATGACCTTTACAGGTTGTGGCCTCACATAGGCTTTTATCCAACCTAGGATGTAGAAGCATAGCATAATTAGCTCTTTCTGCCTGCATCGCAAGCCGGCTGCCCATGCAGCTGCTGTCGAAGTTGCTTCCTCTGCCGAGATCTTTCGATTCCAAGCTAGTACTTCTTACAACGAACCGATGTATAATATGTGTGTCCATACAAACTCCGCTACTCTGCCGACCTCGCAGTGTGGTGTGAGGTAGGAGGTAAGTCTACTTATAGTATCCAAGATAGTTCCCGTTGTTGGCTACCTTGTTCTTAGACTGGGCTTTTAAGTAACCAGGGAGAAAAAAGTATAAACTTTTATTTCATAAGGGTTCCTTTTAGAAAAAAGTATAGAAGTATGGTACTCCAAAGCCCAGTAGAACCCTAGCCATACACCAGCTGAGCTAAAAACCAGGGAAACTGCACAGGGGAGACGGCAGGTTGTGTTTAAGATTGAGGCCCTAAACCCTAAACCCTTAGACCCTAAATCCCTGAACCCCTAAACCCTAAATCCCTAAATCCCTCTACACTAAACCCCATAAACCCTAAATCCCTAAATCCCTAAACCCCTAAACCCTAAATCCCTAAACCCTAAACCCCTAAATCCCTAAATCCCTAAACGGGGTGAGGTTCAGGCGCTGCTGATACACATAGAGACTGAGAGCTTTGGGATGGAGGTCCAGGGTCCGTTGCAGACTATATATGGGTGGTTGTCAAAATTAGGGTCCCTTTTTGGGTCCCTAATATAATACGGCACCTATTTTTTTGGGTGCCCAAAACAGGACCCTAATTTTGACAACCATCCATTTAGAATAATGTCACGGTCACAATTATACCCCCCCCCTCGCCGGAGGTTTAATATCGTGACCGCTAGATTATATACGCACCTGAATAATGACCAAGCTTACGGCTCAGGCTTCCCCATTTCTACCTTAACCCACCAGAACCTACTTTTTTGTCGGGCCCCTATAAATTCCATATTAGGGTGTATAGTAAGAACCGACAAAAAAGTAGGGTTTGGTAGGTTAAGGTAGTCGACCCCAAAACCCTATTCTAATTATTACGGCCTACGAAGGCCCCTTTAGAGACCCTAACCCCTAAAAGCCGTATTCCAATTATCACAGCCTTAATTCTAAGGCCCCTATACTGGGCTTTGGAGCACCATACTTCTATACGTTTTTCTTAAAGGAACCCTTATGAAATAGAAGTTTATACTTTTTCTCCCTGGTTATTTAAAAGCCCAGTATATAAGAGGTGTGAGGGCCCTCCTTTGCCGGCGCTTCCTAACCGACCTCGGGTTGCTAAAAGACTCCGGACCTGAATCACCCTAAGGGTCCATGTGAAGAAGTAGGGTCCCTTTAACGGTACTATAAGGGTTCCTTCAAGGGATCCATAAAAATTCTATATTATGAGGGTTTAGGGTCGAAGGGTCCATCTACCCGAATAGTATTTCCTTTGGCCCCAAGTACCTATACAGGGGCTACTGTATGGCCAATCTATATATACTAGGGTACATGGATCCTTAGCGTCACTTACCCAATTGGATTCCTACGTTTGTCCTGCATACTCGTGGCGCAACATGCCCCAAACCCGATCTGAAGTATCCTAAACCCTAAGCTCCTAAACCCCCAAACCCCTAAACCCTAAATCCCTAAACCCCTAGACCCTAAATCCCTAAAACCCTAAACCCTTCTAAACCCAAATCCCTAAACTCCGAGCACCAACGCTTAACCCTTACGGCTAACCCTTCTCATTGCTGTAGTAAAAGAGGGGTGGGGAAGGGGCCCCAGATTGAACGCTGCTCTGAACTTCTTAGAGGCTTAGTATAGCTATTTTGAGGAACCGTAACGTGGAATGTTTGTTTGATTTTCACGGACCAGAACCCTTGGTAGACCAAAATTGCGAACCCAGCTTGATTCGAACGGCCCGCCCATGAAGTATGTTGGTGTTTGTCGAGGATTTCTCGCAACTTTAGGTCGCGCAAGTTGGAGGGATTACGCATGTTGACACGCTGCGGAACTGAGGCAGCTCACTGAGTGCGGCATCACCAAGGAAGACCACATCAGGACGCTCCCCTGAACTCTAATCCCAAAGCTTAAAAGCTCCAAGCCTTGTTTCGACATTCCCTGCCGCATTCCACAGCAGCTGCTCGTAAAACAGCAGCACATAAACCTCAGAGTCCTAAACACCCTGGCCCTCAACAAAAACACCATGTGCTGAGACCGCACAGTGCCAGTTGCTAGCTCTATGGCCCCGTGACCCGCAACCTGTCTAGTTGTAAGCTGGGATCCCGGAGACTACAGTTTTAAATTTGCAAAAATCTGATTATCTCTTAAGGTAGCAAACCTGAGATTACGGTTTCCGGAAACCTGCTCATGTCTGAAGGTAACGAAGAGTACAGCTTTGGATATCCATTCCTGGATGTCCAGCCTACAAAGACACGCACCTGCATTCAGCCCCAACCGCAAAAAAAGCTGCAACACTGCAAATGCCATGTGTTGGGCCAGTTTAGGGCTGCTGTTTACGATTTCCTCTTTGAGCAGGGACGTTTGGAGGCTGAAAGTGAAACCTTAAACTCTGGAGCCCGAACCAAGTGTCGCAACTCCTTGTTGCCCAGTCTGGTTTCACGCACCCTTGTACTGGGCTTGGGAGTACCATACTTTAATACTTTTTTCTTAAAGGAACCCTTATGAAATAGAAGTTTATACTTTTTTCTCGCTGGTTACTTAAAAGCCCAGTGTATCAGCCCAAGACCTTACCTGGATCAGAAAGAGTATGATTTTTAGGTTTTTAATAAGGAAATCAACAATAGGGAAGCCTACAAAGCTAAGTCCTTTAGGGTCCCAGGCCCTCATCCGATTTGGGGCTTAGCATTCAGTCCTTCCTGAAGCGCTAAATCCTAAACCAGCCCTCAAATCACAAACCAACCTGACAATTCCAAATCCCGAGCTCTTACAAACCCGTAATCCCTGAGATTTCTCCAGCTCCCCACAGGATCCTCATGCAGGAGGTCTTTGAAAAGGCCGTGTCAAACGAACCCGTGTCGATACATTAACCTGGCTGGGGGGGGGTTTAGGGTTTAGGGCCGGTAGGGTTTTGTTTAGGGTTTAGGCTGAGTGGTTGTATCGGCACTTGAATGAAGATTCCTGTTCTGAGGGCTCCTTTCGGGTGCAGATGGTTCAGGGTTTTTTCGGTTTGGGGATTCGGGTGCAATAATTAAGGTTGACAGCTTGCAGGGTTCTGCTTGCAAAAAGGCGATGTGGATACGGTGATTAACAGGGCGGGGGGGCGGGGGGGGTAAAATCATTGCCAATGGTAGTCTTATGGTTCCTTACTGTGATTTGAGTAAGATCTACATTGTAAATCTTACGGCCCCTAGTTTAGCTTCGGCTGTTTGGGGCCTCTGCGGGCTCAAGGAAAAGCGGCTGCAACGGTTTGGGTTCCTCTATTTCGCAGTCTGGGCTGGTGTGGGGCTCAAGGTATTTATGGGTTATCCTAAACTGCTAGCCCCTATAAGCCCTACAGAATACAGCAAACCCAAACCCTGCTGCTGGTAAGCAGCAGGCAGAGCATCTAGGGTCGTGTCGTCTTCTGCAGCAGACATGACCACACAGTCAAAGCTACCGCGCAAATCTTGATCCTTTTTTCCTTGAGCCATGCAGNTAGGGTCGTGTCGTCTTCTGCAGCAGACATGACCACACAGTCAAAGCTACCGCGCAAATCTTGATCCTTTTTTCCTTGAGCCATGCAGTCGCCGGGTTGTACATGGTTGGCTCTGCCTGGGACTCTGCACACTCACGTGAAAGATCTGTCACTCTGCACTCCTCCTCACCTCGTGGCTCTTCTCAGCCCTGAGGTGGACCCACAACATTGAGTGGGAGATCTCTGTCACAGTACATACANGACTCTGCACACTCACGTGAAAGATCTGTCACTCTGCACTCCTCCTCACCTCGTGGCTCTTCTCAGCCCTGAGGTGGACCCACAACATTGAGTGGGAGATCTCTGTCACAGTACATACACAGCCGGTAGGTTTTTGACCTTCCGGTTGCGTTCCTCTGTCCATGACATCCCGGAATCGTGTGAATGCAGTCCCCATTCGGAGTGGCGTAAAAGGGCCCATTAAACCCTCTGATTCGCTGAATATCAATCCACTGTGGCCCGGCATATTCCCCCTCGGTTTGCGTTGCCATAGTCCTGGTAGTAAGCTTCCGCGTGAAGGCTGTCATAGATGATGACTCCTCAGGAGTCTGAAACCTATAGGATGTCCTTCGTCTCCACCCTTCAGGTTCATCAGCACTTCCCCGAGCTTGGTCACCTCCATCTCGAGTTCCCCGTGGGCTTGCAGCCAACTGTTTATGAAGTTCTCGCTCCACTGCTTCCTTTGTTCGCTGTTGAAATCGGGCTTGCTTCTTCTTCTTNCCCCGAGCTTGGTCACCTCCATCTCGAGTTCCCCGTGGGCTTGCAGCCAACTGTTTATGAAGTTCTCGCTCCACTGCTTCCTTTGTTCGCTGTTGAAATCGGGCTTGCTTCTTCTTCTTCTTCTTTTGCCAGCGGTCGAAGCATAACACACACTTCCTCACTACCCCCTTCCCAAGCTCCCAGACTGCCAGTGTTGCAATCACACTCAGCACTAGCATCAAGTAGAACTCCANCTTCTTCTTCTTTTGCCAGCGGTCGAAGCATAACACACACTTCCTCACTACCCCCTTCCCAAGCTCCCAGACTGCCAGTGTTGCAATCACACTCAGCACTAGCATCAAGTAGAACTCCAGGGAGCCATCTAGCTGAAGTTCGTGCGGCTCGTCAGCTTCTCGACCAGCTGCCCCTTTGATCACCATCATGCACACCATAATGAAGACCAGCACCTTAGGACGGCTCCAACCATGTAACGTTTTCAACATCATCTTTGAACCCTCCAAGGATGTCCAGGACACAATGTTCCACAACGACAACAACTCCCGAAACTTCGGAGCATCGAATGCCTTGGTCCCTATGTCCGCCTTCTGTAGTTGTCCCGGGCAATGTTCGATAACCAGGCGGTTGGCATTGGTCTCTTGCCTTAAGAAGCGAGCCCTAATCCGAAGGTGTCGAGTTTTCCAGGATCCCGGGCTTTCCGAAGCTAAACCCTTCGCCGCCATGTTGTCAATGCGCAAGTAGATCACTGGATTAAAACTCAGCTCGCCCAGCATTGCCTTAACACCCATCGCCATCTGGATCGCTGACACACCCTCGTAGAGCTCGGCTTCAGCTACGCTGAGCGTGATCACCGGTTGCTTTGACGCCCTCCAGGTCACTATCATGCCCGCTAGCTGCACCAAAATGCATCCAAAGCTTCTGCCGCCGCCTGGTGCATAACTCGCATCTGAGTACGTCACCAGCAAGGGCTGCGACGTGTCAGACTCAAACCAGAGTCCATGGTCAGCTGTGCGGGCCAAGAACTGGAGGATCTTTTTTCCGATCTGTATGGCCTTCTGAGGTTGCTTCGAGGCTCTTGCTGCCATGCATGCCACCGAGTGCGCTAACTCCGGTCTCGAACGCGTAGATAACCACAGAGCTTCCCCAGTCATTTTCTGAGCCGTTTTAACCAGGTACTCCTCCGGGCACTCCATCTCTTCCTCCGAATCGTCCTGAAGCCATTCACGAGTACAGGGAACAGTCACTGGCCCAGAAGTTTGCTCCACACCTCGTTGGCGTAATATGTCCCTCACGTAGCCGGACTGAGAGATGTGGATGCCCTTGTCAAAAGCCCGAAGCTCCACGCCGAGGAATCTTATGCAGCCATCAGACACCCACTCCAAGCTTGAGCACCTCCACTCTGACACCAACCAAGTGTACAATGCATCCACAATGCCCTTTGTTGATAAGATGAGGATATCGTCGACATACACCAGCATCAAACCTTGCAGCGTCGGGTCACCCTCAAACTGGATCTTCCACATGTTCTCCTCCGTGTCTAGGCACTGTAACACGATCACCTGGTCGTTGTAGTTCACGTGGGCAGAGCACAGCCTTTCATTTCTAAACAGTCCCCAAAGCCTTGGTGCTTCTCGAAGACCGTACAGAACTCTCTCAATCAGCCACACTTCGCCGCTCTCCGCCCCACCCGCCATGATGACCACCGTCGGTGCCGTCAGCCCATAAAGACGATCACCCGGCATGGGCGCCAGAGTGAATGCGTTCGATACATCAGTGCACCCAATTGTCCATCCCATGTGCACCGCAATCGCGACCGCTGTCCTGAGAGAATCCGCTGAGGTGCCACTGGCAAATACATTGATGGGCTGATCTGCCAGGTAGTTGCCGCAAACCACAATTCGACACTTGCGTCTAAAGTGAGCTCCTCCACCTGAGTCCGTAGGTGGCTTAGCTGTAAACACCGCCTTGCCCGGTAACACCGTGAGGCCACACCGCTTGAGTTCACGAACTTGTTCCGGTGAGAGTCTTCGAACTGTGCCTGATTCCACGAGCGCCTTCACCTCCTTGATGATCGATTCCTTCCAGCGGTCGATGTACCTTTTGACCTCAGGTAAACCCACGTTGTGAACAACCTCCAGGGGAGCCTGTAGGGACTCCAGCAACTTCTCCACTTCAAAGTCCTGGGCCTCCGCGGGGGATATCTTCAGAGCTCTGGCCGTTGTGGTCGCTAGATAACCATGGCTCCAGTCCAGCTCCTCCTGAAGCTGCTCCTTCCAAACATTCAAGCTACCCTCCTGCTCAAGGATCTCGTGCTCCTGCTCCAGCAGACACCGCATCCTTCTTGCCTTCTTCTCGACAGCGGTCTCCTCGATCTCTTCCTCCAGGTCGCTATCCTCCATGAAGGCCTCGTAGAGCTGATTATCATCATCGTCGTCAACAGTCCACTCGACCCCAGTACCTTCCAACGGAAACCCACATAGTGATAGGTAGGCCTTCGAGTCCACTGGTAACTTGTCCACACCCAGCGGGGTGAAGCCAGCAAGTAGCCATTGATCATCACCGCCAGATACATAAGCATGTCGTACTCGAGGATCAAACTTCACCAGCTTCTCTCGGATGCTCACAACCCTGCCCTTTACCACTTTCCCATCTGGTAGTAGTTGTTCAAGTAGGCCTTCTTGCCCATGATCTTCCGGTCCCTGCTCGATCCATAATCCAGCATGGTCCCTTCCAGGAACCTCCACCACATAGTTCATGGAATTGGGCTGGTTGCGCATGTCTCTATGAGGCGGTACTTCCTTTGCCTTGAAGATGCCGATTGAAGTCCAACTCACCCGACCCTGGAGGTCCTCCGCTGCCTTTTGTTGCATCACCTTGTTCAGATATCTTGTCAACCATGGGCGCCGTCTCGACTCCTTCGCGGTTCCCCGTAGGCCTCCGTGAACGTAGGCTCCCAAGATCATTGACTCCACTTCCTCCCCACGGACCTTAGTTTTCATCTTGCCCGACATCTTCAACTCCTGAAGAACTTCCGTACATGAGCCCATGTCGAATTTTCCTTCCTCATAGAGCTGCTTGGCCTTGGCCTCTTGGATCTCCAGCGTGGACACCATCACCCAATCTTCACCTTCATCTTTATCAACCTCAAAAGCTCGCAGCGCTGGTGGCGGTTGTTTTCCCTTCAAGCGATGATCGGGTTCTGGTAGGTCGATGATGAGTTTTTCCCGTTCTGAGTCTGCTATCTCTTCCTCAGCCGCTTCCCGAAGTAGTACATGTGGATCCACTACTTTGGCCCTCAGGTTCAAGGTCTCGGTAATAACTCCCGAGGGTCTCAGCACGATAGCTCCCCCTTTAATAGTGTCCGAAAGGCCCAGGTAGATCCCTTGCTCCCACCTGTCCGTCAAGTCGTACTTCTTGTTGTTCCCGAACACCTTCCTTCGAATCATCACCTGCTCCCCGAAAGTAAGAAGCCTTGGCTTGGTTATACCCAGCCGCTCATGAACTCGTCGATTAGCCGCGTGCTGCATAGCAAACGTCCAGAACTTCAATGGGATTTTGGCCTCCGCAAGTAAGGTCTTGGCCCGGGTCTTGAACCATCGCACTGCTCGCTCTGCGCACCCATTCGTCTGAGGAACCAAGGCCTCTGACCGAGTGTGAAAAATGTCTCGGTCAAGTAGCCACTTCCGCAATCCCTTAGAGGCGAACTCAGATCCTCGGTCCGAGTGCAACCGGGCCACAGGAAGACCCGTGAGCTTCAGTCGCAAGACTGCCTCCTGTACCGCCAGCATAACATCGCCTCCTCTCCGCGCTCGGATCGGATACACCATGTAGATCGTCTCCATCTCTACCGGCTTTGTGAGATCCCCAATGAGTTGCTCCCACGTACGCTCGTCCTTCTGCAACTCCTCCTCATCTTCGACGATCTCCGCCGCGGAAACACGGAACCTTGTAGACCCCGTCCACCTCTTGTCCAACACCCTCGCCCCCGACTTAGGTCCATGCCAATCCGAAGTCTCCGTCTCCACGCCGCCACCCACATACTTGATGTCGGTAATTCNACGGAACCTTGTAGACCCCGTCCACCTCTTGTCCAACACCCTCGCCCCCGACTTAGGTCCATGCCAATCCGAAGTCTCCGTCTCCACGCCGCCACCCACATACTTGATGTCGGTAATTCGCGTAGGCTCCAGTTTGAAGGCGGGTATTGGGCATCCATTGGTAGACGTTGGTCTGAACAATGTAGTTCGAGGTAGTACATGATGTCTCACAACCAATCCCTCCGACTCTCGGAATTCCCACCAATCTTCACTNTTGAAGGCGGGTATTGGGCATCCATTGGTAGACGTTGGTCTGAACAATGTAGTTCGAGGTAGTACATGATGTCTCACAACCAATCCCTCCGACTCTCGGAATTCCCACCAATCTTCACTGGCCTTCTTATGCTCCGAGCTCGTTGACGTAGGCGCCTGATCCTCCGCTGGTGGTAGTAGAGGAAGTTCTCGAATCATCTGCTTCTGCTCCTCGGTCAAGTCCTCGCCGGGTTCTGCGTCTGGGCTATAGTCCTCGAAGTCCTCCTCCTCAGGCGCAAATTCTTTATCCTTCACGGTTGGGTCCTTCACGTCCAAGTCCCAGCCATCTAAGTCCTCCTCGCAAGCCTCCACGTCCTCCGTGCTCATCTTCTGCTTTGGGAACTGGTAGGTGAAAACCACTGCGAATTTTTCCCCTCTGGGACCCTGTACGCGCACCGGACCAAGTGTGTCTGCACTCAGAACATAGCAGTCCTTGTGCAGGCACTTACGATGGGGCCGACCAGTAGAGTTGTGAACACACTGGAGGCAATCAGGACGATGAGGTACATGATCATTTGCCAAGTGTCGCTCCCAAGCCCGTCTGTCTGCAGCCTTCAGCGCCTTGACCATTCTCGGGTACCATCCCATTCTTGACCTCCATCTTTTCCATCCTCGCCCCAAAACATGCATCATCATAGGAGCCCATGTTGATCTGGACCCCCACTCTGCTTCCTCGGTGCGTTCATCCCGAACTCCTCGTAGCTCCGTGATGTCCATGTTGGTAACCATGGTAGTAGGCCTCCTCAATGGGTGTCCCAGTCCTCCTTGTTCGAAATGTAACACAGTGAGCCATCCACTCCTGATCCACTGCTTGAACCATTCCTTCACAAAGGCCTTGGCACTAGGATCTTCTTCAGCCTCCGCCGAGGCCCAGATGGTGACCGCCACTCCGTCGTCGGGTATGTCCGTCTGCTCACACGATGCTCTCCTTCCCTCCTTGGCGACCTCCGTGATCATCATCAGGCGGAGAAGATGCTCGTAGGACGCGGTGTTGGGCAACGAAGCCATAGTCCCTGCCAACCTTCCCGTAGAGGCTCCCCAAAGAAGTAGCTTGTAGATCCCTTCACCCTCCTTTAGAACATCCCATTGTGCGTCCCTCATGAGGTCCACATCGAGGATGACCATGTCGCCGGACTCCATCGGGCGCAGGATCTTATCGGACTGTGATCTCTTTCCACTGTAGAACTTCACCATCCAGTCCTTGTGCATCAACCGTTTCCTCATTCTCCGGTTGAATCCCAGTCCCTTCATCAACTCCCAGGCCTGATCTTCTCCACTGGGCAGGTCCATCACGAGCTTCACCAAGTGCTCCCTTGGAAGGTCCATACACCATGGCATTGAGGCCACCGCCCGAAAACCATCGTCGAACTTGCCGTTCTCCACGTAGGTCCGTAAGCTGCGCTCCCACAACGTATCAATCTCCACCAGCTGGGCTCGTCGCGTTGCCAGCTCCGTTTCGGCCATCTTCTTTCTGAACTGCTCCAGCTTCTCTGCTTCGATCTGGGATATCAACTCCAACGCCTTGGTCTCACTGAGCTCCGGGCACCCTGCAGAGACCTTGAGATTGGTTTCTTCACCGTCTGGGGCTCGTAGTATGCAACGACGCCGCGTCCAGCTGACCTCGTATCCCAATAGTGAGATCAGGCTGCCCATTGGTATGATGGTCTGCGTCCTCTTGGGAGACGGCTCCAGGAGCAACGTTCCAGAAGGGTTTTGCTTCATCCGCTTTACCCCATCTCCGGCAACGATCACATCCACTTCGTCCGAAGTCGCCCACTCCGGGTCCGAGGCCGTCCGCAAGGGGTGCGTCGCACCGGAATCCAGCAGCGCCATCTTCTCTTCATACTCCTTGACCACCTTCTTCAGCATCTTCATCGACGGACCCCCGTTTGTCTCACCAGTGCCCTGCTTCTCCGACATCATCTTTAGCACTTGCGTAGCGTTGCGTAGGAACTCGTCCATCTCTTGTGTTGAAGTTGAGGTAGTAGATGCCGAAGTCGCCGTGACATTCGAGTCCATGTTAGCTGAAGTTGTGGTTGTAGTCGACGAAGATGTCGGCAATTCGTTCACTGGCACGGTACCATCATCTCGTTTGCCTTCTGCTCCTCGACTCGCATTTGAGTTGGCAGCCCGCACCTTTGGTTGCCCCTTTCCTTTGCCATCTTCGCCTCTTGGAGCTCCATCACCTGTTCTCATAGGACAGTTCTTCTTCATGTGACCCCGTCCTCCACATCCTTTGCAACGATCTCCACGGTCGTCCTTAGCGATGCTGTTCCAATCATGTTGAAACTTACAATTGGCTCGCTGACATCCTGCGTCTGAGAGGTAGAACTTGCATGGCTTTTGCCCCACAGCTGCACTGGGTGAAGTTCCTCCCTTAGGCATTGTAGTTCCTGAAGTTTCAGCGGTTGTTATAGGCTTGAGCGTTGGGGTCGATGTCGTAAAACCACCCTTGCCTCTTCCCCGGTAGGCCAACTGTTCAAACTCTGCAAGTAGATGATGATGTAGCTTGACCACAGAAGTCACCGTTGGGGTAGAGTCTAGCTCCAGTCCAAACCTTAACATGTTTGTGCGGAACATCACCTCGCCATGCTTTTCCAGCTGCGATCTCGACGCGTTGTCAAGCCCTCTCAAAAGTATGGAAGCGTCCGGAACCTGAAGCCCAAGGTCCTGTGCTCGCTTCAACCAGCGAGCCCACTTTCTCAAAGCCTCCACCAGCTCCATCGGACTGTTGGCCACCGCCGGCATCTCCAACGCCTTGAGGACCTGCTGCCGCTCCACTGCTGACCCAGGACGATAGATCGTCATGATCCTCGCCAGGATGGACAAGGTGCTCTGGAGGCGATTGGCCAGCACCTCTGCGCGGATCCCGTCAGGAATCGCCTGGAGCAGCATCGAAGCTGCTCTCTTATCCACACGCACCCACTTGCTCTCCCGCAGGACGTCCGTAGCGTAGTCGTCCGCCCTCAACTGTAGCTTTCGCACCGCTGTGGCGTTGAGGTAATCCTGGTAGTAGGCGCTCAAACTCTCGAGAACATTTGTCCACCATAGAGAGCTTCCATCTGTGAGATCCCCCATCGGTCCACTGAGTCCGTGTAGCCAGTCCCCAACGTTGATCGCCGCCATCTCGTCTGCTTCATGTAGCTTTGGTAACTCTGATGCTGCTACTCCGGGGTTCTGGCCTTGCCGCCTGGATTCCCATCTGCATCGTCATAGCTTCCTGTAGCTGCGTCATACCTTGAACCAGCGCTTCCATGGAGCTCATAGGCTTGGCGTCCGCTGACGTCCTGGTAGGCTCGGAGTGGCTTGTAGAGTTGGTTGTAGATTTAGTGGCCCCAAGTCCCAAAGGATTCCATGACTTCCCAGAGATGCCCGTCGCATACTGCTCGGTTGTATTTGTGGACCCAGAGATGCCCGTCGCATACTGCATAAAATTACGAAGAACACCCCCTTGCTCACGACCTTGTACTGGAAGTCCCGCTGGATTGCCTCCTGGTAGCTCGTCACTGTTACGACGACCTTCCCCTAGAGGTTGCCGACCTAGAACAGGTACTGAAACGGGATCTCCTTGACTTACACCTTCATCTTGAAACCGCACACGACCCCCTTGCTCGCGACCTTGTACAGGAAGTCCCGATGGATTGCCTCCCGGTAGCCTTCCGGTAGGAAGATTTGCATGTGCCGTTCCTTCTCCCTCCTTGTTTCCCTGGACTACTTGCTCACGAACATGCCCATAAGGTCCCTGAAGATTGCCATCGCGAACTCCATGGTAACTCGGATAACTTCCATCCCGAATTCCCCCATCCTGTCCCGATAGTCCCCAAGGATTGCCTCCTGGTACTCCGACGTGACCCGAAAGTCCTGGTTCACCTCCTTGCTCGCGACCTTGTAGAGGAAGTCCCGCTGGATTGCCTTCTGGTAGCCCTCCACCTTCCCGGATCTCCTTTTTCGCAAGCCCTGGAGGCGCTTGAATCTCACGCATCATGGTCCGAGTCTCAGAGTTCCCATCTGCAGTCTTGGCCCTCTTCAACCTTTCGACTTCCTGGCGAAGCATCTGATTTTCCTCGGCCAACTCTCTCTGTCCACTCATCGCAGCTTGCACCTGTTTCTTGACCTCCGCCTCGAGCTGATCCTTGGTGTAGGAGCCTGAAGCATCTGAAGACGCACCCCCACCAGTTGAAGCCCCATAAAGCTGAGGTGCCGCCGCTGTCATTTCTCGCAAGCGCTGCTTTTGCATGCCTGTGAAAAGTGGCTCACCCGTTGCAGCTACGGGACGGGATCCACCAGGAGACCACGTTGTCTCCTGCTGCACCACGGTTGTTTCCATTCCAGGCTGGGTCCTTGACACTGTAGTTGATCTGCGCTGCATATAATCTCCCAGCTTGGAAAACCATCGAATTGCTGCCGCTCCATGCTGTGCCCAACCAGTTCCCTGCCCTATGGTTGCTACATCTGTAGACACACCAGCAGTTTCACCAGTTGCCATCGGCGAAGGAAACGGTGAAGGAAAAAACGAAGCCGCCGGCCTTGAACTGTGCGCTGAGGGTACTGAAACATTCCCCATCGCCGCATGAGGTAGCAAGGGCCTCTCTACAGCATCCGCCTCTCCCACGGCCGTACTCATAGATGTCCCGCCTGACTGATCCTGCTCACCAGCCCTATTGCCAGCACCACTGCTCGGAGCAGCTTCTCCTGCACTAGCTAAGGCTCTTGCATATGTCGCTTCGTCACCTGCCCGAGCTATCCTTCTAAGGTCGTCATCAGTGCCGTTCAACACACCACTCAGGGCTTCCGGTGACCTCTGCTGCCTCGCAGTCACTGCGCCAGTTGGGCTCATAACCTGCTGCTGGTAAGCAGCAGGCAGAGCATCTAGNTAGGGTCGTGTCGTCTTCTGCAGCAGACATGACCACACAGTCAAAGCTACCGCGCAAATCTTGATCCTTTTTTCCTTGAGCCATGCAGTCGCCGGGTTGTACATGGTTGGCTCTGCCTGAGACTCTGCACACTCACGTGAAAGATCTGTCACTCTGCAAACCCATAAACCCAAAACCCTAAGCAAACACCTACAAGCCCCTAAACCCTAAACCCTGGGTTAGGGTTTGTGGTGTAGGCCAAATGTTTCGGCTAGCAGTAGCACATGTTATGGCCTTTGGGGTTTCCTTTCGGAGCTCCTTTAAGGGTTCCTTTTGGGGTTTTGGGTTTAGGGGTTTAGGGTTTAGGGGTTTAGGGTTTAGGGGTTCAGGGTTTAGGGGTTTAGGATCAGCTCCCTGCCCTCTGCAGGCCACCACGCAGCATCACTTCGTGGAAATGTACACCAGCCTCTGTGTGCACTTCAACGACTGGTGTTCTGAGCACCTGAAGGCTTTCAACGGTTTCTTTAAGCGTTCCTCTCAGGGTTCCTTTAAGGGTTCCTTGCTTTGTGGCTTCGGGTCTGCTGAATCCTAAACCCTGGACATAGGGATTACTGGTTTAGGGTTGGGGTTTTGGGGTCGAGTCTACTCTTCCCGAACCCTGACCGATGCAGTCGAGTTTTGGTCAAGCATGACTGCTCGTTTCCGAAGTTCTCCGAAGTACAGCGAACGTAATATAGGGGACTAAATAATAACCTATACTACTTTGGGGGTTCCTTACTATAATTCTGGTATAATGGGCCCCAAAACCCTATTCTAATTATTAAGGCCCCTGTAGCAGGTTGAAGTCCAGAACGGGCTGCTTCTCTGAATCCTGGCTTTAGGGTCTACGGCTTAAGTTCCTAAACCCAAAGCCCTAAGCAAGCAACTAAACCCCAAGCCCGAAGCGGCGGGAAAACATGTCCGGCTAAAACCGACCTACACCCCCAAGCCCTGAACCCTTAAAGCCTAAACCCTAAACCCTGAGTGCTAGATCGTCAGCCTTGGAACCCACTGGTTTTGAATTCACTGTATCGGTTCTGGGGTGAAGGGCGCTGGGGATTTCTGGAGTGTAGAGGCGTAGGGGTTTGGGGTTTGGCGTTGAAGGATTAGGGGCGTAGGGTTCAGGGTTTAGGGTCCCAGGGTTTAGGGTTGAAAGGTTCAGGATTTCGCAGTTCATTTCCATGAGCTGCAATGCCAAGTTGTAAAGTCCCAGCGACCTTGTTAACAGGTCGGCAAGTTCAAGCACGTCCTTCTCGATCAGTGTCAGGCACGCTGGCATGTTTAGGGTTTATAGGGTCAAGCTGTTTTGTTTGTGATTTTGCGCATGTTCGACCTCGCCTAGTCTGGTGTGTGGCCGTGAGTCTAAACTACGTGTCGGGCGGTGATCCAACTCGACCACCCATTCCTGTGCCGGAACACTTCAACAGCAGCTCGCTGCCAAGACTTTAATTTGCAGCCCTCAACCGCAATCCTAGACTCCTCCAGCCCGGGTTGGATCACACCTGGACAACGTCAGTCCTGTGTTCTCGAAACAGCGTATGCACAGGAAATTGAACTGAAGCAACCCCCCCACCACATGCCCGGAAGCCACCAGCAAACAAGCTGGAAGCCGGGCTTATTCTCTGAAATGACCTGGAGAGTGGACCTAGCTCAGTAGCTCCTCTTGCAAAACATATTAGGCCTCCGAAGTCATGGCAGCCTGCAGAAGGTCGTAGTGGTAACGAAACGAACTCCGATGAAGCCGTTGACTAAAGTTTGACCTGCAAGCCCACTGCAGACACCCAACATTGAGAACCTGCTCAAGCTTCTTCATACAACCGAGACACAACCTTAAAACAAGCTTGTGGCGATTTTATGAATACTTCAAGCCCTGTACCGTGGCCGAATAAAAGCTAATTCCCCGGCAAAGTCCCTGCAAAAGAATATCAAGTTCACCAAGACCCTATTCTAAACCCAGGCTCCTATAATAAAGTTTATCACTGCCGATGCCTTTCCTTGTCCAGGCTTCGTTCGAGGCGAACCTCTCGGACCCGCCGAAGGACTCGGCGGTGCACACTTCGGGTTTAGTGCTTTGGGTGTGGGGCCCAGCTGAGAGGTCATTGCAAAGAAACTAGGCAGAAGAAGACCGTTCCGGATACGCCTGAAAGCACAATTCCTGGCTCCGATAGCCTAGCCTCACAAAACCCAAATGCTTGTATACCATCTGTTGTGTAGAGTCGATGCTTTGACAATCTAGGCTTCTTGGACCTGTAGCCCAGAGGGTCCATATATATATATATATATGGTACAACTCTCTTCTCCCCCCCCAAAAAATTGGTGGATAACCCGAGGGGGGGGGGTAGCATATATATATATGTATATTACCATTATGGAATGAGGTCCCAAAAGACAATCCCTATTATAATGGTTTTGAGGACCCACAGTGGTAGTATATATGGACCCTCTGGGTATCGAAAACCCTAAACCCTATAACCCTATAACCCTAAACCCTATAACCCTAAACCCTATAACCCTAAACGCTAAACCCTAAAACCCTATTTATAACCCTAAACCCCAAACCCTAAACCCTATAACCCTAAACCCTATAACCCTATAACCCTAAACCCTATAAGCCTAAACCCCAAACCCTACAACCTATAACCTTAAACCCTATAACCCTAGACCCTATAACCCTAAACCCTATAACCCTAAACCCCAAACCCTAAACCCTATAACCCTAAACCCTATAACCCTAAACCCTATAACCCTAAATTCCCACCCAGGCCTGCTTAGGCCGTACCCACCCTTTTTCTAGGGTGCCTGGACCCAGAGGACGTCCGGCAGTGATTGACACCATTACTTGGATGGACAATGGGTGGAGCNCCCTAAATTCCCACCCAGGCCTGCTTAGGCCGTACCCACCCTTTTTCTAGGGTGCCTGGACCCAGAGGACGTCCGGCAGTGATTGACACCATTACTTGGATGGACAATGGGTGGAGCCAGTGGAGAGTGGTCGAATTCAGCCCCGAGGGCTGAGCCATGCCATTGGGCCACCTGGGTGGCGCCCAGAATTTCACAGCAAATTTTCCCTCAACCTACAAGGTAATATTTTGGGTGGTAGCCTGTGTAAGCTCACTTCGTGGGGGAAAAGAAATGGTTGTTTTCTCAGGAGATTGCAACCTTGTGTCTAGACGTGGGTGTGCCGCCCCCTCACACCCCTGGGAGTGTTGGGGCGCCATTCTACATGGAAGATACTGCCGCTGCGCGGCGAGACGCCCTATAACCCTAAACCCCAAACCCTATAACCCCAAACCCTAAACCCTAAAACCCTAAACCCTATAACCCCAAACCCTAAACCCTAAAACCCTAAACCCTAAAACCCTAAACCCTATAACCCCAAACCCTAAACCCTAAAACCCTAAACCCTATAACCCTAAACCCTAAACCCTAAAACCCTATAACCCTAAACCCCTAACCCTAAACCCGTTAACCCTCAACCCTGAAACCCTAAACCCTATAACCCTAAACCCCAAACCCTAAACCCTATAACCTTAAACCCTATAACCCTAAACCCTATAACCCTAAACCCTATAACCCTATAACCCTAAAACCTATAATAAACCCTATAACCCTAATCCCTAAACCTGTATCGAAACCCCTCAGGGCTTTCGAGGAAGCCGTGCAACTGGGGCCCCGGCGCGACAATCCTGTCACCTAGTACCCTTAAAGGGTTCTATAAGGGATCTATGGGAGTTTAGGGTTGCCTAGGTTCCCTGAGCAGTACCCTTTTGCCCTTTTTGTTTGTGGGTCTCCTTTATCAAAACCGAATATCAGCAAAAGGGCACCCTCATTACTAAGGGGCTACCGGGGCACTTTGTCACGCTAGGGCTTTATTTCAGGTACACTGCTTATGACATGTGGATGCATGGGAAAAACTCGAAGGCAGAGTCTAAGGTTTAGTGCGCAGCTATCACGATTTATGTTTTAGGGCTTTGTCAACACTGTTGAATCAAGGCTTGTTCTGCGTATAGCACCGCAGGAGATGTCTCCAAAGAAGAAGGCAGCGGCAACCCCAGAGGCTTGGGAAATTCATCACACTAAACATTATGCTCACTGGGTCATTTCAATTTCAATACCTACCTAAGCCTTAAACATGTTAGGCTAAAACAGATATGTTTGGCGCCCGAAAGCCTTAGGTGTTTTTCCTCGTCGTACTTATGTGGTTATAGTCTGGCCGTCTATATGCATATGGTCCAACGGGACATCCAACATGAAACAGGGCTAGCGTTGTTCTGCTTTGATTGTACAAGCGTTGTCGTGCAATCTGTGCGCAAAGAGCAAGACACGTGCTCGAACCACAATCACAGCAACCCACAATCAGAATGTTCCGCGCTGGTGCAGTAGCGGGGACACTATATTCGATGTATAATGTAGATTGTAAGTGGTATTTAACGTGGATTCTGTGGACATTGATGGCGACATTTTTGGGAGTATGGAGTATGTGAATTGGGAAGAGGTCCGAGTAGTCGATGTATAGTTCAGGGCTGCTTTTACCCCTCTGTTTTGATGGGCGCAGTCCCTGTCTTGAACCCCTGGCCCTCTGATTCATACATTCCCCGCACAGGGTTTCCTGAACCCCAAACCCTGTGCCCATACGCCGTTAAAGCCTGAACCCTCCTAAGATGCTGACCGGTTTAGGGTTTAGGGTTTAGGGTGGAGACAAACACGCTTCTGATGCTGGGACTTTCACGCGCTAAGTGCTGAGGGCTTCCCCGGCGCACGTTTTTCATGCAGCAAAATCTTAAAGCCGAACGCTCCCTAGCGCCAGAGCTTCTAGACCTTAATGCCGAACTATAATATGTCATACTGTATTATGATTATGTTATACTACAGTGTTATGCATGTTGTACTATACTATGTTATATTATGTTATGTTATGCTGTACTGTATTATATCGAAGATATTCTACTAATTATGCTATATTATTTTAAGCTGTATTCTATCACCGTATATTATATCACGTTATATCGTTAACATATTACGTTCTATACTACTATATCATATTATATCGTTTTATATCATATCATAGTACATCATCTCATCTCATACTATATTCTATCTATTATAACATCTTATACTATATTTATTGTACCATATTATGTTATAGCAGGAGCTGGAGGAGCACGAGGAGAAGCGGCAGCGGTATCGCCTTCGGGTGGCTCGGCTTAGAGCTCACGGGGTCTTTGGCAGTCAGCTCCTTTTCGGGGGTTTAGGGTTTAGCTTCAACGTGCCAAAACCTGGTCTCGAAGCCGAAGACCTTCCGACATTCTACCGCTTTCGGGTTGCTCGCGATTCCTTTCTGAGGCACCAGCTTTGACGGCACTTTGTTCCCAGAAAACAGCGGGAAGAGCAGCCAATTAAATTAGAAGTGTCCCAATACGATCACAGTTGCTCAGTGGTCATTTATTGCACATTATAGGGGCATAAATAATTACCATTAATTCTGTTTTTGCGGTTCTTTTTTACATTTTCAGTATAATATGCCTCCAAAACCCTACGCTAATTATTTTAGGCTCCTTATAGTAGCCATGTTAGCCAGGCACATACAGGGCTTGGTGTGGTCCAGACTCCAGCGAACTCTTGGGGCAGTGGTCTGTCTTTGTCGGGTGGCATCTGAACCTGGGCATGTAGGTTACCATAAGGGTCCATGTACCCAACTAGTATATACACTGGCCTTAAAGTACTCCCTAAATTGGTACTTTGGGGCCAAAGTACACAAACCCTTAGGGTTATGGATCGAAACTGGCCTCTAGTAGCAGCCAACATCAAGAAGCCACAGCGATGCTACATGGATGCTGGTTAGCAGAGTAAACACTACGCTAGCCTGAGTCGAAATTGCAAGACAAGTTCGCGCAGATGGAACAATGCCACGGTCCTGCTCTACAGTAGTGACAGTAGCTCAGACGGAGCAAACAGCTTTGGAGCCATTAACATTGCATACCCTTTGCAGATTCATGCGAGGCATTCTGATTTCAATCCTACAAGCCGGGATGCACAGCATCTTGAGATGTACTTGGTCTGGGGAGTTGTGTGCTATTCATATTCCGTCTTCTCTTGCTCGGGTGAGAGAAACTGGCTGGAGCTTGGCTGACAACGAGCTAAATCCTGGCAGATGACAGCCTGCGAACAACAGCAAGCAAGGATGCTACCAGCTTGAATCTTGAACTGTGTGACACAGCTTGACGATCTATGGTGCAAGACACCTGAATCCCGGTGCACTAAACCCTGAACCGTTTGCCCCAACCACTAGACCCAAGCCCTAAACCTCTCCACTGTAGGCCCCCGACTCTAGATGCGCTCTGCGCACCATTTTTCTTAGTAGCTGAGTAGGTACCCTTTAACCTTTTGGGGTTATACAATCCTACCATAATTCAAAAGGTTAACCAGTCCTGGGCTAGGGTACTCAGCCCCCAAATTTTTTTGAAACCTAAGGTGATGGGCAACATACGCTTCATTGGCCAGCTTCTTGTGAAGAAGCCTCCCTGGCTCTTGTTTACACACAGAGACTCCAGTATCCCTTAATTTAGGAATATACCTAGGGTTCCTTCAAGGGATTCTAAAAGGGATCTATAGGGTTTAGGGTTTAGGGGACTCCAATATCCCTTAAGTAAGGAATATACCCTCAATCATATCAGGGATCCTACGATAGTTTAAACGGTATATTCCTTAATTAAGGGATATTGAAGTCCCCTAAACCCTAGACCCTATAGATTCCATATAGGTTTAAGGTAGATTCTGTAATTATGGGATATTGGAGTCTCTGGCCCCTAAACCCTAAACCCTGAACTCTCTGGGTAGATTCCAGGCTTGCAGGTCTGTTCTTTGGTGTAGCGCAGGGTTTCGGTGTTGGGGTTTCGACGTAATACTTTTCTGAACAATCACCAGTACAATTCCTCCGGGCTCCTTGTTCGAATTTGATTTTAGTGCATCCCACGACCCCATTCCTAGCTGCGAGCCCCAAAATTGTAAGAACACTATTATAAACACCCTTTTCTTTGCCAGCGGCGATGGCTTAACGCTTCGGGACGTGGGGGAGGGAAGTTGCAGCGACCGAGTTCAAAAACATGGGTTTGTGGTCAGTGCTGAAAGCTTGGGGCTTTGGGTCTAGAGGATCCTTTCTTAGTGAATCATTGAAGGCTAAGCCCATGTCAGCTACCATCGATGTGAGTGATTGCTGGTTCTTGTGAAGGAGGGACACTGGCTGCTATATCGAGAGCATTCGGGACCTTTCTGTTGCGCGTAGTCATGGGCTTTGTTACGGACCCATATCTTCGAGGTTCGCTGTCCTCATTGACAGTAGCTCGTGTGTCCATACACCCAAAGTATCCGAAGCCGAAAGCTTTTTGCTCTTAGCCTTAACACCCGTTTGGTACCCTCTGAAATTGATCCAGGATGGTCGCTTCGAAAATTCTTACCGCGTGCACAACCGCTTGGGCCTTGATATGGTGCTTTTCGGGCTTCTTCTGCAGTCCATGCCATGTTTGTATTAGCTGAGTAGCGTCAGAAACCCTAAACCCTAAAGCCTTGAGACGGCAGCTACAAAAGAGTATCCACCAACATCCCCGATGTTGTAAAACTTGAGCCTCGAACCCGGAACCCTCATCACCGACAAGCATTCACTCCTGTGGCCTCTACGATTGAGGTGAGGCGCAGGGACTTTTTTGTGCTGTGGTTATGTTGATTTTGCATTTTCGGTAGTTGGAGTTAAAGCTTTAGGGTTTCTGTCCATAGGCTCTATAAATGAGCATCCTTCAAGTTACGAGTCGCCCAGCTTCAGAACTTAAACATGGTATGGAGGTCGAATCTTCCAGAAATAGGATCGGTTCAACGTCCCGTTAAAGAGTGGACTACAATGTATACCCCATATCCTATCCCTAAACCCTAAACCCTATAACACCCCTGTAGAAGCCCACGGCAAGAGCTTCCGAAGGCTGAAGATGGAGTGCAATGAAACCTGCATTGCGGTTTATCGGTTTTAGGGTTTACGGGTTTAGGGTTTATGGGTTTAGGGCTTATGGGTTTAGGGTTTAGGGCTTATGGGATACTTTGATCTACAAGCTTGTGCGACTACGAGCCGAGAGAGCGGCAGCCGAGACGATGTGCAGGTGTATTGTGGTAGAGTGCAGGGTTTAGGGTTTAGGGTTTAGTGGGATTCTTCAAACAAATGAGCAGGGCCGGGCCAAGCAGTTGTCAAAGTTGCTCAAGACGCAGACCAAGCGAGTACGCGTGCAGCGGCCAAGAGCCTCAATGAAGACGAGCTTCTAAGCTTGGTACTGGAGAAACGCCAGTCACGTGCATAAGTTGTCCGCACGACAGCAGTCTCTTTGCAGTCTTTGCATCCGTACAGTTAGTTGCACAGTTGGGTTTAGGGTTTAGGGGTTTATGGGCTTATGGTTTATGAATTTTGGGTTTAGGGTTTATGGTTTGTTGGTTTAGGGTTTTGAGTTTACGCGTTCATATACGGGCTCCAGGGTTTATGGGTTTGCGGTGCAGCTTAGTGCTTTTGAAATTACAGTCTCCGTGTATCTACATGTGAACCTGTAACCTTGCTCGTCCATCCTTGCTAATGTGGGCTAAGGAATCAGGAGTTGTTGGTTTGGGGATTATGGTTCTTAATCAGGGTATTGGGTTTACCGGTGTATAGACAGGGTTTCGGGTTTATGGGATTACGGTTATGTGAAGCTACCGACAGCTACATGTTTTCCAGGTACTTTTTGTGAAGGTTCTGATTATGAACCCTAAAAAAGAGTTTTCGGTAAGTTAAGGTAGGGTTCATGGATTTGGTGTCTAGTGTTTTTGGGAATTAGGAAAATTGTTCAGGGTTTCTCGGCAAAACCCGTCGCAAGTAATATCGCCTTGCAACCTTACCAGACAAGTCACATTCGAACACCCGCAGCATTGTCGAAAACCTCACTGCGTGACTGTGTGAAGCACTGCTGAATCGAAGGTCTTATATGATGTAGAACCCGTACCCACCGTAACCGCGCAGTCGAAACCTCAGCCCTCGACCGTCAACCGTGCAGAACCTGTCCCTTCCCAAATATCGGCGCTACATAATATATCGCAGCTGCCACAGTCCCGATAGACTCTTTTGGCACCCTACAGAAACTGCCCTAAACCTTATACACCCATAAAGATCACCAGCAGAAGCTGTCCAACCCTAAGCCCTGAACTCCTGTAAACCCCAAACCCTAAAGCCTTATGCGATAATTTGCCACAAGACCCTGCTCTAAGTGTTATTGCGCCTATACTGAAACCTTGTAAAAGCTCGAGCAAACACCACATACAGCCATAACAAACTCCTCTTGCAGCATCCTTTAAACATCTAGAGACGAAACTCCTAAAGACACCCTTATAGCATTCTTTAAAACGCTGAAGGTTTCCCTGAACCCTAAATCATACCAGGACTCCCCAAGTACACTTCAAAGGGCTCTGATATTATTTCTCATTAAGAAGCAATTAGGGGCTAGAATAAAGGGTAGTTGCGGGGTCTACCCTAAACCCTAAACCCTAAACCGAACCCTAAACCCTAAACCCTGAACCCTAAACCCTAAACCCTAAGCCCTAAACCCTAAACCCTAAACCGAACCCTAAACCCTAAACCCTAAACCGCTGTCTCGAACCCTGAGGCTCTGCTCAAGGAGGCCTCGCAAAGCTCCCTGGAAGCCTTGGCATCGACCTCGGGGTGCTCTGAAGGATAAAACCATATGGGAGTTTCCGAAAATTAGGGATACCATTTTTTTCTAGGTAGGGCTTTGGGACATTTTATATTTTCCCTTATTGGGCTTAAGAGGATCTTATTTACCAATATTTTTCAATAGCTTTAAAAGCCCCACCTAGTTTTGGGGTTCCTTATAATAAGGATCCTACTAGTTAGGGGTGCTCTGCAGCCTTCGGGTTTGAGGGTTTACTAAGGTTTGGGTTCAGGGTTTGGGGTTTAGGGGTTTAGGGGTTGAGGGTTAGGTTTAGGGGTTTTAGGTTTTGGGGTTGAGGGTTTGGGGTTTAGGTTTAGGGGTTCGTGGATTGGTTTAGGGCTTTGTGTGGTGCGTGGAGCAAGGGTTTGAAGTTGCGAGTTTGGGGTTTGGGGCTGGTTTTGAATTTGGATTGAGGTTTTTGAGTATCTGGGCTTTGGAGTACCATACGTTTATACTTTTTTCTTAAAGGAACCCTTATGAAATAAAAGTGTATACTTTTTCTCCCTGGCTACTTAAAAGCCCAGGTATACTAAGGACTTATCGGTCCAGGGTAGGTTTAAGTGTTAAGGGCCTACTTTCAGGTGTAGGGCCCAGGCTCGGCGGTGTTTATGCGGTGAAGGAGCTGTGGCTTCCTGTACTCATAGGGATCCTTAGGGGGGTAGGGGGGAGGGGGGTAGGGGACTATACTTCCTTCAATTGGCCTTATTACGTCCTTATTATGGGTATTAAGGCCCCTACGCCCCNCTACCCCCCTCCCCCCTACCCCCTAAGGGTCCTTATGATGTACTGGGACCTTCCACCAATACTCCTCAAGTAAGGAACAAAACCATATTAGGGATCCCAGTATAACTTAAAGTCTATTCCTGGATTAGGGGATAAACCCATATGGGATCCCACTATAACTTAAAACATTCCTTCATTTGGGGATAAAACCGTTTTAGGGGTCCCGCTATAACTTAGAATCTATTCCTTAATTGAGGGATATTAGAAGGTCTGGATAACACCACAGATCCCCACCAGCCACTCAGAATCTCGGGGTTCTATGGTGTTCGTTTTCGCGTTTAGGGTTTAGGGTTTAGGGCTTAAGGTTGAGAGTTGAGTGCTGACGGTGTAGGATGTGAGGTGACGGGCTCAAACTTAGGGATCGAAAGCTGGGACTTTGCTTGCAAAACCTAAACCCTCCATGTCCCTAGCAGTAGCACGCTAAGCCTTCAACTCAATCGACGCAAAATTCACCTGCACCCTAAACCCCTATACCCTATACAGCCCACACCCTAATCAACCTAAGCCCCAAACCTATTGAGGCCAGCCTCTTGACAATCACCGGCAAGGACGCTATTGTCGGGATGCGGGATTCTAGGGAAGGATTGGGCAATTCAAAAGTCCGGTTTTGCTGGAGAGTTAGAGTAAGGGAAGCTCTTTGTGTCTCTGTGATATATCGATTGTTAGATGGATCGTTATAGGTATATACTTCTGACCTACCGTTTTTGCGTACACACCTCTGCACCGCAAGCCCTAAAACGGGGTGGGCTGGATTGGGATGGGCTGGATATTACTTAGATGAGGGGTCTGGCATACAATGTATTGTAGTATAAACACATGATCTTTGTTGAACAGAGTTTTGGCATACAACATATTATGTTTTTTTATCGCATAAGGGACCATAAGAGGGATAGTGCTGTCTTGTCTTGTGTTCGGATAGTCGAGCCACTATTCGCGGCGCATCTCAGGGGGATAGTGTTACTAATTGTTCCTACCGCTATACTATGTCCCCAAGGGTCCAAGTACTAGTACAGTATATACTTTTGGGGTCCAAAGACCTACTAAGTACCTACTATAATGGTACTTGGACCCTTTGGGTGTTAGTTTTAAATTAGACTTAGTAGTTGAGTGGATACACTTTACACTTTTTGAGATTATGACCCACTATACAACTGAAAGTGTACACTTTTCGTGGCTTATGAACTCAGCAACTAAGCAGATGAGCCAGCCAAGGATTGGTGAAGAGAGAGCATCTGATAACGATTTTTAGCCCTTGGACTGATGACCTGAGCCCTAAAACCTAAACTCTATGAACCCTGGCCACTCTAGCAACTTTTTATAAGCCCTAAACTCAACTCTGTATCTGAAAACCCTAAACTCTATACCTCAAACATTGAACTCTACATTCCGAGCCGTAGATTCGAAACCAATTTGTGGTGCAAGGAGTTTGATCTTCCGACGTGGCAGCCGGGATCCTACAGGGAGTTTCGGGAAATCTGTCGCCTTCGCGTAGTTTCGGGTTTAAGGTTTTAGGCTTAGGGTTTAGAGTTGGGAGTTGAGGTATAGGATTTTGAATTTGGGGTTTAGGGTTTAGGATTTAGGGCTTATGGTTCAGGGTTTAGGATCGGGGTTCCGGGGTTTTAGGGTTTGGGGTTTGGGTCTTCATGGGGCTTCGGGTATGGAGACTTCGAGTAGCCACAAACTCATAATTCCAACAGATTCCCCTAACGGTCCAAGGATCTACAGTAAACCCCATAAGGTTGGAAACCGGATTAAGGCCAAATAGTGCTGGGATTCCCTATACATTACTCTTAAGGATTGAGGCTATGGGGTTTCCAACTGTTCGGCTCTTACTGTAGTCACATACTCTCTGAAATGCCAACCCCGAACCCCTAAACCCTAAGCCACTAACATAGCGTGCGGAGGCCTAGAAAGGTCCCCTCAAGACTTCGACATCTGCCCAGGGGATCACGCCTGAAGTGAGAGGGGATTTTGTAAGATAAGTTAAATAAACAAATATTCTAAAACCCTAAACCCTAAACCCTAACCCCTAAGCTGGTACTGTATTCTCCAAGCCGAAATCCGAAGACGTAAGCCACAAAAGCCTGAACAAAAACCATGGAGACATCAAAGCACCTATAGGCCCCGGGAACATCTGTCCCTAAGGGTCCATGTATCCAAATAGTGTATACTTTGGGCCCAATGTATCTATATAGGGAGTATTTTAACGCCAATGTATACACTATATGAGTACATGGACCCTTAGGGTGTGGTATCCGACGCTTCAACGCCCACCGCTGGATGGCTCGAAGCTTCGGCAAACCACAAACCCTAAAGCCTTAAGGGTCCAAGTATCCCGAAACTGGCATAGGAACCGTATAGGCTTTTGTTTATGATAGGTGTGTTCATGGCGCTTAATAAAGTTTGAAGGGTCCAAGGACCCAGCAGTTGGGTACTTTGGTTCAGGATTGGGGATTCCTAACTGAGTATTTAGCCCCAAACAAACTGCCTGCATAATGTAGGAACCTGATTAAGAAACCCTGGCCCCTATAACCCCCATATAATATGGTTCCTAACAGAACCCTAATAAAGGCCCAAGGTTTCTTAATAATTCCTACATTACCAGAGTTACCAGCATACCAAAGTTACCAAACCCCTTTAAACCCTAAACCCCTAAACCCTAAACCCCTAAACCCTAAACCCCTAAACCCTAAGCCCCTAAACCCTAAACCCTAAACCCTAAACCGTTACCCAACCTCGAGCCGATAGCCCTCAACCCTAGTCTGGACCCGGACGGCGTTAGCTCGGTTTTGTTCACAGACTGTGGGATGGCTTCCTTTATACCACAAAAGCCTTCAACGCCACCTCCGTCTTCCAAGGAACCTCGTCTGCATAGTGCCCAGGGATTAACGCTGAGGGGTTTAGTATTGAACGGGTTTAGAGTTTAGGGGTTTAGAGTTTAGGCGGGGCCCACATCCGTCTTCCAAGGCGCCTCGTCGGCAGATGATTTGTTCTACCTCCTCGGCCTCTCCAAAGACCGGTCGGACTGGTTCAGTCGGTATGGTGGACGTTCCAGAGTCTGCGACGAGCCCATCTGCATCCATCAGCATGCTGTCACAAGCCATATCGGATTCGCAAGAAAGCAGAGTGCACTTCGAGGAAACTCCGGAGATCATTTTGTTCCTGAGTGCTGACGAGGGCTTGCCCGACCTTCCTGCGGTTACTGAGGAAGATGAGCGCGAAAATTCAGACGAGACTAGGTTTTCTCAGTCCCAGGCCCCTTTTCGGCTTCTGATTTGGGTGAGTTTGAGGTTTGGGTTTCGGGTTTACGGGTTTGTATCGAGGCTCGACAATACAAGGCTACCTGGTTCTGAAGCGTATACTCGGGACCTAGGAGATGAATCAGCCAAGCTCCTCGACGACGGGCCCCCCACAGAGGGGCGAAACTCCGTTGGCAGCACCAGATCTACCACCAGCCCCGCATGACTTGTGCGACTGGGTTCTTGTTAAGGAGTTGAGTTTAAGTTACCATAATAGGGATCTATGGCAAGTAACATGGCTTCGTTTATTTTGCCATAATAAGGAAACCATATAATTTACCAGAGATCCCGATTATGGTAATTAGCTTAAGTTAGCTTCCCTAACAAGAACCCAGGCAAAGGGGGTCTGGCAGACCTCGCTGCAGCCGCTTGGCCATGACAAGGCTGACTTTTCGTTATACGGTAGTATAGGGTTTAGGTTTAGGGTAGTATAGGGTTTAGGGTAGAGGGTAGTATACTCCAGAGCCTTTTGCTACTTCTTGGAGTCTTTTGCGCTGCGTAATAGAGGGAACCCTAAACCCTAAACCCTAAACCCTCCGCAAACCGAGGAGAGGCGTGCCGCCATGCTCAAGAAGCTCTTCCCGCCTCAGGAGCCAAGTGAGGCCTGAAAGGTAAGGGAGGACGTGCACCAGACTAGCATGAAGAGTGCGTCCCTACGGTTGATGGACAAAATCCTGCACTACCCATTATAAGGAATATACCATAATTCCCATAGTTTAGGGTCCTTAAGGTCATGCAGGATTTTGTCCATCAACCGTATGACATTGGATTATCTTAGCAACGGTCTTTTGAGCAGAAAATGCTCAACATGTTTCAGTCACACTTTTTATGTCGCAGTTTAGATGTACGCTGAAACTGCACAGTACATAGCATTTTTTAAACAGAGATGTTTGCCGAGCTCCCTGTGAGATCTGCCATATGCTGCATGGCTTTCTTTTCCTTCAGCTGGTGTCTGAGTGTGTGCTTATCGAATAGTAGTCTTGTCAACTCACAGAAAGCCCTAAACTGCAAGCCCTCAGGCCCTACGCCCACATCCTCAGCTGTGACACCTCCGGCTTTATTGTGTTTTCCGCGACAACGAGCGCGAGCAGACGGCTTGCGTACCTTCGCTCAGTGTACTGTGCGGTCCTTGTCTGGTACAGGCCTGTCCTTGGCATACCCAAAGGGTCCAAGTACCATCATAGTAGGTACTTAGTAGGTATTTGGACCCCAAAAGTATATACTGTACTAGTGCTTGGACCCTTTGGGATATGAGCGGCCCTTTCAGCTTTTCCGCCGCCATCAAAGCGTGGAGGAAGGAGCTGCAGGCTGACGTAGATGCAGAACCCCATAGGGTCCATATACACTACTATGATGGAATCTAGGTCCCAAAAGACCATCCCTATTATGGTTTTGGGGACCGAGTTCCATCATAGTAGTGTATACCCAGAGGCCCCAAAGTAGTTCCTTTTCGGGGTTCATATATAGAATCCTATAAGGTAATCCCAAAAAGCAACTACTATGGGGCCTTTGGGTATGCACCCTCTGAGAACGAACGACGCGAATTCGGGCTCCCGATGGACCATTCGGGAATATTCTGACCTTTTACCACATGCCAGGTCAGAATACCCTAAGGCCCCATAGTAGTTCCTTTTGGGGGTTAATTACCTTATAGGATTCTAAATATGAACCCCAAAAAGGAACTACTATGGGGCCTCAGGGTAATGTGCTATGACCCCTTAGGGTGCAAGGTTTAGGGGTTCATGCTGGGTCATGGCCCGATGCGAACTCCGCTGCAAAAGTCCCCTCGTTTCACCAGGCCATGCCACTGGGTATGCAGCTCCACGGTATAGGTGGAGGATTTTCTCCCAGGCTGCTGGTGATGAAGCACAAGTACAGGTCGGAGCACGTGGTTTCAAGAGGTCATGCACTTCCCGCATCAAGTTCGCCCTATGCCGGGACAACCTCTTTCTCTACCGGAAATCGCCAGAAAGGGACACGCCACGTTAGTTCATATTAAAGATCCTGTTACAATTTAAGGTATTTTCCTTAGTATAAAGGATATTGAAAGGTCTGTTAGTGCAGATTCAGCGTATGTTTTCTGGTTTTTTCAGGAGGAAGTTGGCTGCTTCAGAGACCCACAGGGTGCAAGGAATAGTAATAGTATAGTCTTGGTATATACTTGCGGGGCCCAAATATTTATTAAGTAGCTTCTGTATTGGTACTTGGCCTCTTTGGGAGATATGCAGGAGCAGTGTCTTGTGCGATTGTGAAACGCCACGGCAGCAGAACCCGAAATACGCCTACCCCTCAAAGAATTACCGAGTATTCACCGGAACACTTGTAAACAATCATGGAGCTCCTCCCTAAACGGTCGAAAACCCGAAGATACTTTGGTGAACTAAGCTGCGAGAGTTGCCCCCGAAATCCCTGCCAAGACCTTGCACTGTCATAGCAGTTGTTTTATTCTATACTTTGTTGCTATAATCCCCTAGAACTACAGAGAAGATCGTGATCCAAGACCTGATATGGACCGTGAGCCCGCATGCATAACTTCCGGACACGACTCGTGCGGAATCCAGGACGCTTCGTATCGAACTCTTCCATGAAGTCATGCTCCGGCTGTCCTCGTCGGACTCGCCTTCATCATCCTCGCCAATGCAGCTCACGTGTTCCTTTCCGTCGATGCCCGTCTCTCTGTTGTGGACTGTGCTCGTCCCATTGTGAATGTGCCACTCTCGACCTGGACGGCCGTGTGGATCATGTTCCTCTCGCTGGTGCTGAGCCCGCTGTCGAGTCGAATTAGAGATACCACCCTTGTAATGATATAGGGGCCTTAATATAATTACCTATACTTTTTTGGGGGTTCCCTATTATAATTGTAGAATAATGGGCCCCAAAGACCTATTCAAATTATTAAGGCCCCATAATTGTCTTGCCAATCCCATCCTGGATGCCGCGACGTAAGACGCCTGCAAATACCTTAAACCATACTAAAGACCCCGATTATCATTTAAGATATATTCCTTAATTGAGGGGTACTTGGAGGCCCTTTTGACTTAGTAAGTAGGGTTAGTAAGGTGGGTTATGGGGATTATATTAGGGCTTCTAGGGGATACTAAGTAGACTTACTAAGTCAAAAGGGCCTCCAAGTAATTGAGTCTCTGGGTACCAACCTCCCCATCGCCACTGGTCATCATCTTGAGTGCTGCTGTGGTCTTCCTCCTCCAGGGTGGCCGTGTTGGTACTACACGGGCCTTCATAATTACCTATACTATTTCGGGTTCCTTGTATTATAGTTATAGTATAATGGGCCCCAAAACCCTATTGTTGGTATCTCCTGCCGGTTGTTCGCTCCGGGTTGAGTTCTCGCCGCCCTAGTTCTGAACTACGGCTCTTGCGGGATCCAGCCTACGGTAAGCTTTCGGCTTTTCAGTACAAGCCTGAAATGTAGTTACGAATAACAACTTTTCCCGATGGTTCCTTACCATACTACAATATCTACAAAAAATTGTAATGTACATGTATGTTTATACCTAAATATATTATAACAATCAACATCTCAAAACACTATTCTGAGAACGCAACCTCCCAAACTACCTCTATTGCTTCTGCTTCGAATAAAGGCCGTGCATGTCTAGAAGCAAGCATTAACTGCCATGAGCTTCATGAGCTAGTTTTTCAAGTCCACGGCTCGACACATTACCAATCCCAGAGGCTCCATATATAATTAGGTCCCGAAAGACCATCCATATTATGGCTTTGGGACTTAATTCCATTATATTAGTATATATGGAGCCTCTAGGAATGTGTGTCTGAGATTTTTAGCAGGGGGTAAGGCTCTATCTCACAGTACATCGATTAATTAGCGTACCGGTCTGCATCCAGGGACCCCTTCAAGGCCAAAATATACATACACTGGTACATGTAATACAGGGGCCTTAATAATTAGAATAGGGTTTTGGGTCCCATTATACTCTGATTACAATAAGGAGCTCCCACCCTAGTACTGGTAATTATTTAGGCCCCTATATTACCTTTCTGGGGCTGCACCGCGGCAAGGTGTCGAAGGTGCCACCCAAGACTCCGACATCTGCCCTGACGATTACTCCTTGGGTTACCCAAAGGGCCCAGGTACCCAAATAGCACATACATTGGCCTTACAGTAGCCCCTATATAGGTACTTTGGGGTCAAAGTAAAAAATAGTTGGGTACATGAACCCTTAGTTAGGGTTATAGGGGGTCAGGATGATACGGTTGAGCAGAGGCTTTAGTCCAAGGGTATCTTGGACTCGCAAACTCGAAGCCCTACACTTGAAGCCCAGAAAAACCTACAAACCTTGGGCACACCTGTGGCATCCGACGCCCGCTGCTGATACGGTCAAGGGGGGCTTTCGGCTGCGGCAGGCCCATCTGCCTTCCTTTGTGCCGGGTTTGATGGGTTCCAAGTACCCAATGATTACGTCCTTGGGTTAGGGTAGGAGTACTCGTAGCTGTAGCTATCCGTTCACCGTGAACCCTGTAAGTATAAGCCCTACCCCATGCATATAGGGAGAAGGATTTAACGTTGTCGAGACTTCGGAATGGCTGTCCTTCTGCCACAGAAGCCTTCAACGCCACCTCCCTCTTTCAAGGCGCCTCCTCTGCACATGGCTTAGGGCTTAAACTTTAGGAGTTTAGGACTCAAGGGGTTTAGGGCCCAGGGTTTCAGGGTTTAGGGATTTAGAGTTTAGGCGGGGCTTAGGGCTTAAAGTTGAGGAGTTGATAGGGTTTGGGGCTTTTGGGCTTTAGGGTTTCGGGCTTGAGCAGTCAGTAGTGTTTAGGATTTCGGGGTCCGCATCCGTCTTCCAAGGCGCCTCGTCGGCAGATGCTTCGTTCTACCTCCTCGGCCTCTCCAACGCAGCGCGACGCGGCATCCAAACCCATTGCAGCCGTTCTGGTGGACGTTCCAGGGATTCCAGAGTCTGCTACCAGCGCATCCCCATCCAGCAGAATGCAGTCGCAGGGTATCTCAGATTCGCGAGAATGCAGGGTGCACTTTGAGGACACCCCTGAGATCGTTTTGTTTCTGAGTGAGGAGGACACGACAGAGGAGATTCCTGAGGCCAGGTTCCTGAGTAGTACCCTTTTGCCCTTTTTATTTTGGGGGCCGTTTATTTAAACCGATAGTAGGAAACAGGGTACCCTTAATTATACCCAAAGGGTCCAAGTACCATTGTAGTAGGTATTTGGGCCCCCAAAGCATATACTATACCATTACTTGGACCCTTTAAGATACAGGGGCTACTCAGAAACCTAGGTGGTTGAGGAGGATTGGCGAGACCAGGTAGTCGAGACTGGGCCTGGGTCTTCCCAGAGAGCCCAATACCCCTTAATTAATTAAGGACTATACTGACTATACTTTAAATTATAATATTCAGTCCCCTATCATTTATGGTAATTATATTCCTGAAATAAGGGGTATTGGGCTCTCTGGGTTCCTAGATCAATTTTCCACCACTTGCTTTTTTGGTTCTTTGTGGAAGCTTGCTTTTTGGAATTAGGGTTTCGGGGAGAAAGTTACCTTTTTCTGAGGCGGATACTTGGGACCTCCCTAAACCCTAAACCCCAACACTTAAACCCCTAAACCCTAAACCCTAAAACCCTAAACCCTAAATCCCTAAACCCTTAACTTTAGGAGATCCATCTGCCCAGCCCCTCGACACCGGCGCCGCCGCAGACGGGCGAGACTCCGCGCGCAGTGCCAGGGATACCACCAGCTCCCCATGACTTGTGCAAACTGGGCTCTTGTTAAGGCATTTAATTTCAGGTACCATAATCGCGACATATAAGGGTTCCGTTAAGGGATCTAGAAGGGTTTCCTGTAAGGGTGTAGGGTTTGAGCTTTAAGGTGACATAATAAGGATCTATAGTAAATATTATGGTTTCTTTATTATGCCATAATAAGGAAACCAGATTATTTACTATAAATCCCCATTATGGTAGCTTAGATCAACTTCCTTAACAAGAACCCAGGCACCGGAGGTCTGGCGGACCTTGGTGCAGACGCTTGGCCATGACAAGGTTGACTTCCAGAGGCGCCAGGTTGGGAGAAGTGAGCTCGGAAGTAGTTGATACGGCTGATGGACAAAATCCTGCATGACCTTAAGGACCCTAAACTATGGGAATTAAGGTATATTCCTTATTATGGGTAATGCAGGATTTTGTCCATCAGCCGTAGTAGATATTTAGGCCCCATGAGTATATACTACACTTTTGCTTAGACCTTTTGGGTATAGTCCGTATATACAGTGAAATCGCTGAACCAGAACCCAGTCAAGCCAGGGTAGCCCAAGATTCTTATCATGTTCTAACATGGAGCCCAGATGAGCTCCCTGTGCAAAACTGGCTGCGGCATCCATGAGTGTTGGCTCTGAGAGGATGCCGAAACCCTAAACCCTAACCCCTAAACCCTTAAACCCTAAACCGATGGCCTTACAAACGGTAGGGACGAAGCGACGACAACAAGGCGACATGTAATCAATGACGATGCAAAGCCCAGAGGGTCCAAGTACTCCTTATTTCAGGACTTTAGGGCCTTTTTAGGCATAAACAAGCCCATAAATAAGGACTACTTGGGCCCTTAGGGAAGACGCTGCAAAGTGGGCTGTTGAGAAAGAAGCCCTAGGCCCTAGGTGCAAGCCAGAAGCCCCCAAAGTACCCGTTTATAGAGCCCTTATATGGTTAGGGTTTAGGGTTTTGGCCCTTAGTAGCGGGTACTTAAGGTGTATCAGATGGTAGTGGGGAGGTCTCGGTTGACCCCTAAACCCTCTAAACCCCCATGAACCATGAACCCTAAACCCGAAGCCCCAATCCCCCAGACCCAAATCCTAAACCCTAAACCCTAAACCTAACCCATTTTGAGCCCTATAAACCCTGGTTCCTTTGCGAGGTTCGCAATGATCCGTTTAGGATTCTGCAAGGGTTCCTTTAAGTGTTGGGGGGGTCCAGGAAGGAGGTCCACCCTTTTTGCAGGCCGGCCAACAGCTCCAAGGGCAGAGGAGGCGCCAAAATCCTCAAAACCAAGCTGCAAAAATTCAGAAACTCCCAAATCTTTGTAGCTACGACTACTACTACGTACTACTACTACTACTACTACTACTACTACTACTACTACTACCCCTACTACTACTACTACTACTACTACTACTACTACTACCATTGCTATACTATTACTACTACTATGACTTTTACTATTACTATAATATTACTACTACTATCACTATTACTATGATCCCAAATCCGCAAGTGCTCCAAGTACTGCGCAAGCACACGCCCAAGGCGCATGAAGGATTGCAATCAGACTGAGTGGTTTGACAAAGGTTTCCAAGCATCCAGTAGTAACCACGGTTCTCGACAGGATCTTTGTGGGAAGAGTCCTTGGTTTAATCCTTGGTGGCGATTCGCGACCTTAGCCCAAGCAAAGGAAACAATGAGAGCCTGGCCCCGACAGGTGGGGCAGCCTATAGGGTTCGTGTTTTCGAGGCAAAATGATTTGTGAATTGGACTCTTGTACAAGATTTTTGATGTTCTTTGTAAGTGACTGTACTCTCATATACACCAAACCTTGTTCTACTTAATACGGCTCCTGCGTAACAGATCCACAGCCCACCGCCAACCGAGGAGAGGCGCGCCGCGACGCTCAGGAAGCTCTTCCCGCCTTGAGGACCCCAGTAAGCCCTAAAAGGTAAGGGAAGGCGTGCACTGTGAAGAGTGCACCCCTGGCATTTGCTCACAACCGGTGGATTGAGAAGAAGATTCTCAGTTCACAGTCTGTATAAGACATTTTTAGGTATTCGCTGAGAGTATCTAGAGCACTTTCTTAAGCAAAGATGCAGGCAGAGATCCCTATGAGATCTACCATGCCCTGCTGTTTTTACATTGAGCTGGTGTGCGAATGCGTGTGTTGTGTTTTCAAGCAGCTTGTCAAGTCACAGTAAGCCCTAAACCCCAACCCCTTTATAAATCCTCAGCTGCGACTTTTGTTGCTGGAGCTGTGTTCAATTCGACACCGAGCGCGAGCAGACGGCTTGCGTACCATCGCTGAAAGTCATGGCGCAGCTCTGTCCATGCCTGAACGAATTAGGTCTGTAGCATATCCGTGGCACTGGCGAGTGCTCGGTCGCCATCACCATTTGAGAGCGCCGCGTTGCAGACTCAGGAAGAGTGCAGAACGAAAGTTGCAGATTCGGTCTTCCGATGTCTCGTGTTTAATGATGAACATCGGTTGACCATGCGGAAAGTATTTCACCTTGTATGAACTGCCACTTCACTACCTTATGCTATCGCCGCTACAATCCCAGATGATTACCCCGAGGCGACGTTGTCAGCTCCGCTGCAAAGCCTTTTTTGTCAACCATGCCATGCCACCAGTGCCAAAGGCGTCCATATGTACTACCGTTATGGAAGTAGGTCCTTGGTACCATAAATACGAGTCCTTTGGGACCTATAAAAGGTAAATGGCAGTAGTCATGGACGCTCTGGGGTATGCAGCTCCAGTGTATAGTGGAGGCTTTTGCCTGCAACAGTGCAGGTGATGCAACCGGAAATAGCCGAAAAGAGTCCCATCAGATTGGGATTACAGGCTGAGAGGCTCGTACAGGTCTTCAATTCACGTGAAACTAGGTAGGGCTTTGGGACAATTTTTATTTTCCCTTATGGGGCTTAAGAGGATCATATTTACTAATATTTTCAAAAGCTTTAACAGCCCCACCTAGATAAAACGGTGGGAGTGCAGATTCAGCGTATGTTTCTTGTCCTCAGGAAGAGGTTGGTTGCTTACGGGATAAGCTGGGGCAGTTCTCGTGCATATCGCAGGAACCACGACAGCAAGTCAAACCCGGATTGTATGTCCAGTACTCATCCTTCCCGAAGTATCACCAAAGTATCCACCAGAACATTTGCAAACAATCGTGGATCTGTCATTGTGATTCCTTGAATCGAAACAGCTACTCACAACCGAAAAGCCGGTCCACCAAGCTGTGAGAGTTGAAACCCCAAAAGCTTTTGCCATTTGTCCCTGACTCCTGATGCCCTACAATGACCTTGGATTTCGATAACAGTTTCTTGGTTTTTCTACAGGCAAGTGTTAAAGCTAACTATCAAAACCTACTGAGCCAGACCGGATAGGGCCCCCTAAACTTGCCCCATTCCAGGCCCCCAGACACGCCTCGTGCAGAATTCTGCCTTGTATGGCCCCCCTGGGCACACTTGTGCTCCCAGTCCAGGGCCCTTCTGGACACGCCTCGTGTCGAATGCTGCTCTAGCTTGCCGTCCTCCCGCACTCGCAAAACACACGCTCCTCCGGAAAAGCCAACATGCATGTAGCCCTATGAACTCCCTTCAATATGATGCAATCATAGGCTCTGAACCCAATGACCAGCAGCCTACACCTGAAACCAATATGCTCGTTTTCGTGCACACCCCCGGCTTCACTTCACCGTGACTACATCTCCAGGCATCATGATGCCCTCGAGAAGGTCTTCAAGAAAATGGAAAAGCTGACAAAGGACGCCCTCCTAGACCTCCCCAACTACCACCCTCTACTATATATTATTAGTATTATGATTATTACTATATTATTATTGTTATTATGATTATTATTACTATTATTATTATTATTATTATTATTATTATATCTATATATATATATAAGGCCTCTATTAAAGGGCCCTTGGGGGGTCCTGGCTAAGGCCCTTTTGAAGAAGGGTTTGGAGATTTGGGTGCGTAAGTGATATTTACGGCGGTCCATGACAGGTCCTGGAGTCGTGGGAGGGTTAAGGTTTTAGTGTTTGATTTATAGTTTCGGAGTTAAGGGTTTAGGGGTTTTAGGGTTTCTGGGTTGGGTGTTTAGGGCTTAGGTATTAGGGCCGCAAGGGTGATGTTTGGGGATTTGCATTTGGCCGCAGGCCTCAAGCTAGATTTGGGCGTCGGACAGGGGGATGGCTTGTGTTGCCTAAGGGTCCATGTACCTAAATGGGAGTTTCCGAAAATAGGGGACCCTAATCTAGGACCCTAAATAGTAGGATCCTTATTATAAGGACCCCAAAATAAGGTACCCCTAATTTTCGGAAACTCCCAAATAGGGTTCCCCTTTAAGGGCTTTTTTAAGGGCTCATGGGATCCCTAAGGGTTCTAGAAGGGTTTAGGGTTTAGGGTTTAACGGTGCATGTACCCAAATAGTATATACGTAGGCCCCAAAGTACCTATAAAGGGACTACTTTAAGGCTTTAAGGCCAATCTATACAATATCTGGACACACATGGACCCTTAGGGTGGGCAAGTCGGTGAAGCCATTTCTCAAATGGCTCGGAATCGATATGTGACGCTGAGATTCAGGATTTACGGGGTGGTCGTGTGGTCGTATGCCAGTAACTTGTTAGTACGTTTGTTATTACTCTTATTATTACTATGCTTATTCGTATTCCTATTCTCACAATGTGTATTAATATCACTATTCTCATTACTCTTACTATCATTAGTCTTACTGCGACTGGTTGCTTTATGGCTAGATAATGAAACCTAGGCCGCTCCATGAGAACCAGACCCTGTATGGAGCTTATGCAGGGTCCAGGGTGCAATGGTTTCCGCCCAAATGCAGCTCCCAAGCCTACAGGAGCCCAATACCCCTTAATCAAGGAAGACACATTAAATCATAATATGAAGTCTCTACAACAATTTAAGGTATATTCCTTAATTAAGGGGTATTGGGCTCTCTGGGACCGTACTATTTTGGGGACCTAGATACTTTAGAGAACTACCATAAACCCTAAACCCTAAATCTTTAATCAGACTTTGAGCCCAGGACAAGTCCCTGGATTGCCGAACGAGGTTTTTGCTCCAGGCGGCTGCAGCCCTCTCGGTGCCCTACTTACCCACATCCTGAGCCTCCAAAGCAAATCCCAAAGCCCTCAGCCTTAGTCTCTTATCCTTAATTTCAAATTGGTTGTGCTTCCTTGCCTACAGGTCCGTGTACCCAAATAGTATGTACTTTGGCCTTGAAGTACACCCTATGTAGGTACAATGGCGCCGAAGTATAGGCTACTGGGGTGCATGGACCCTTAGGCTTTTAAGGCTTTTCTCAACTTTGGAAGATTCAGGCCCTCAGGGTTCCTACCCACAGATGTTCTAAACTGTTTATTGTGATTACTTTAGTTGAGACCCCCGACCAATAAAACCTTTCCCCCCTCTCTTCACTGTAAGGGCATTAGTATAGGGGTGTGTACCTAATACCTACCTTAACCTATCAAACCCTACTTTTTTGTAGGTTCTGATTATAAACCCTAATCTGGATTTTATAGGGACCCGAAAAATAGTATGGTTTGGTAGGTTAAGGTATCACGGGAGGGGTATCTTAACCTGGTGTCTACATTAAGCTTAAGACACAGCCCGTCAAAGAACCGCTGAGGAAAGCCTTTAGCCTTTAGCCTGTCAGACCAGAGCCTATGCCCTAAGCCCTAAACCCTTAACCTCAAGACCCAGACAATAAACCATGATCTCGAGTGCCTTGAACTAGACTAACCGCAAAGAGAAACCATTGCATTGAATTCTGGATCGGGGCAGTATAGGTTTGAATACTCAGGAATGACATCCCCTTATCGTTGCAGTATAATGAAAGGATTTTAATATACCCCAAAACCCTATTGTAATTATTCAGGCCCCTGTATCATAGAATCCTACTATAAATCCCTTATAGTAGCCCTTATAGACCCCTTTAAAGGAACCCTATTGCAATTATTAGGGCCCCTATCTTGGTGAGTGTTCATGGGTTCTGCTGCTACGCACGAAGGTCCCGAAGTCCCGCCGAGCAGTGCTCTAACCTCTCAGAATTGATGAGGGTTTAGGGGTTTAGGGGTGTAGGGTTTAGGAGTTTAGGGTTTAGGGGTTTAGGAGTTTAGGGTTTAGGGGTACCCAAAGGGTCCTGGGTAGTATTATGGGGGATACTTCCCCAAATCATAACAGAAACTACTACTATAGAAACCCTACATTCTACTATATAGGTACTTTGGACCCTTTGGGTTAGGCTTCTAAGTGCAAGTAGCAAATTAAGGCAAATCGGGTTCAGGGTTTAGGGTTTCGGGTTCAGCTATCTTTGAGCTGTTCCAGTCGTGGTACCCTACTAAACCCGTAAATAAAGTAATCCCTTGCAATTTTATCTTAATATCAATGTTATATTGTATTGTATTGTATTATAACATATCATGTTATGTTATATTATATGATAATTGTATTATATTGTATAATATTAGCGTCGACTCACATTCAGTGCTTCAGATCTGGAGCAGTCTTGGATCTTCGTCTTCGTAGAGACACCATTTCCTGAGGGCCCATGTACCCAAATAGGGTTCCTTTAAGGGTACCATAAGGGCTCCTTCAAGGGATCCCTAAGGGTTCTATGAGGGTTTAGGGTAGAAGGGTCCATGTACCCAAATAGTATATACATTGGCTTTAAAGTAGTCCCTTTATAGTATACTAACTGGGTACATGGACCCTCCGGGATTGCGGGCCACCAAGTCGCAATTTTTCGTTGTAGGCTTTCCCCCCACAAAGAGACACACACACACACACACACTGCTGTAAAGTGCTCTTGAGCGCAGGACTGTCCGCGTTTAAGTGTTTTGGGATGCGATGATAGGCCTGAAACCCTGAACCCTAGCCCGAAAGCATGCATTCGCTGCATGAAGTGTCTGCGCTGACCTGCCGCAGACTTTTGAATCAAGCCTAAAGCGGTCTAACAGGTAGAAGCCATGGTATCAACGACGTCACAGAAAATCAGGATTAGGTTCTTATGTGCAGATGGCTCCGGCTTCAGATTCTAGGAGCGAGGGGTGGTTCAGGTTTCAGAGGTTGCTGATTCGGTTTTTGTTTTGTTGTCGTTATCGCCGACGTCTGCTCGTGAGTTGAAGTCTTGCATACAGATGGCACTCCGCAGCTTGAAATGCTTCACGTCCAAAGCTGTGGCTCAAGATGTGGCTTCAGGGGCTTGTTCTATACAGCGTTCTATACCTATAGTCTCCATTGTAGCTCCTTTTTTTGGGTTAACCAAAATCTCTATTATGGGATCCTAACCATAAAACTGGTCAACCAAAGAAAGGAACTACAATGGAGACTATAGGTACATAGGGATTTGGGACTTTGGGGGTTGAGGGCTTCATAGGTTTCTGGCTCAGGTGGTTCCGGTGGTTTCGGGGACAGGGTTGCAACATCTTGCACGGTTTAGGGAACCCTAAACCCTAAACCCCTAAACCCTAAACCTAAACCCTAACCGTCTAGGTTTCCGGGGGGTGCGGGGTTAGGGGCAGAAGGGCGAGGGGCTGGCCGAAGCCTTGATAGTTAGCAATTAGCTATACTATTTTGGGGGTTCCTTATTATAGCTATGGTATAATATACACCCAAACCCTTTTCTAATTATTAGGGCTCCTATAGTATTCCCAAATCCTAACCCCTACCCTACAGTCCATGTGCCCAAATAGTATGTACTTCGGCCCCAAAGTACTTAGCTTATATAGTGATTACTTTAAGGCCAACGTGTATGCTAGTTGCGTCCATGTACACTTTGGGCTATATAGAGCCGACCGATCCTCGAAAAAGGAATGCGGATTTGCATTCAGGGTCCGGGAATTCGATCCGTAACTTGAAGTACCAAAACCTAGGTTTTTGTAGTGTCCATATAAACTCTGTATTAGGATTTGTAGTCAGAGCCTACAGAAAAGTAGGTTATGGTAGTTTACCCATAGGCCTCATAGTAGTTCGTTCTTGGGGAGAACCTTATAGGATTCTAAAAATGAACCCCCAAAGGGAACTACTATGGGGCCTATGGGTAATAGTGAGATACTATATATAGTAGAATGTAGGGTTTCTATAGGAATTACTAATATGAATTGGGAAAGTATCCCCCATAATAGTACCTAGGATCCTTGGGGCAGGAAAGTAGGTTATGGTAGTTTTACCCTAAACCCTAAACTCTAAACCCTAAACCCTAAACCCTAAAAAAAAAGGTACTATGCAGGAACATGGAGCCCTAGAGGCTCCTGTAGGAAGCTGCAGGGAGCTTAAGGTTCTTGGAGGATCATGGGACTTAGTAACTAAGGTTCCTTAAAGGGACCTATAAGGGATCTATAGGGCTTCTATAAGAGTTCTAGAAGGAGGATCATGGGACTTAGTAACTAAGGGACTAAGGTTACAGTTACCCTAATTGGGGTTTTAAGTAGCTAGAAGTATAATTACCCCCCCCCCCCAGTAAGAACCCTAGTTACTAAGTCCCATGATCCTTTAAGGTAGGGAACGGGTCATGGGGGTTTGGCGCTGCAAGGTTACGGCAGCCCAAAACCTTCAGCAACCCGAGACATCCTAAAGCTCCAAGCAGCTTACCTTTGGTTAGTAGGGAATGGAGGAATGGTAGTAATAGTAGTTATAATTGTACCCCATTCCTCCATTCCCTACTAACCAAAGGTAAGGCAGAGACATGCCAGGCACCCCCACCTGGAACTCTTGTATAGACAGCTTGTACCTTCAGGCTCCTGGACCCTTGTAGTGAGATCCCGGACCCTAGCCCCCAAAGCCGAAACCCTCCCCCAGAAAGCCCAAGACCCTCTTAGGAGCCTTAGGGTATTGCACCGAAAAAACTTTGAAGATGTGACGATTCTGGTCCCTTCAGTGTATGGTATGTAAGTACAAAGTGTACCCTATGACGTGTCAGCACATAGTCCATGAAGCCAGAAAAATAAATACGCCCCACCCCCNCCCCCCCCCCCCCCCCCCCCCCATACTGTTAGTGTATGACCCTAAGGGTCCATGTACCCAATACATTGGCCTTAAAGTAGTCCCTATGTAGGTACTTTGGGGCCAAAGTATATACTATTTAGGTACATGGACCCTCAGAAACCCTAAACCCTAAACCCTAGACCCTAAAACCCTAAACCCTGAACCCTAAACCCTAAACCCTTTTTGAAACTCCCGAGCTAGAAACTCCCGAGCTGCGCTGAAGGTTTGTTTGCCGGCCTGGCTGCGCTCGCTGTGGTGGGCGAGGCTGACACGCCGAGCGCTGAGGCCAGGCTGCCGAGTGGTTTGAGCTTTTTAGGGGTTAGGGCTTGGGGAATCAGCGAATTGGGTTTAGGGATCAGGGTCTACGGGGATTAGAGTTCTCGAGGTTTTAGATTCCAGGTGCTTTTGGGCTCTGTGATGTTGTTTGTTTTGGTGTAGGTCTGGGAGGTTTTGGTTTGAGGTTCTTGTTCGCGCAGAGAACTGCGAACCCTCAAGCAAGTACCGCACCCCTCGGAACCCCAAGGGCCCATGTACCTGATTAGAGTATATAGTTACTTTTGCTTGGAAGACACTAGAAAGGAGCCCCTTCAAGGCCATCCTTTATATGATATGCGTCAGCCCCAAATGTGGGCTTCTGGAAGTTGCTGCGTGGTTTTGGATTCAGGAAGGACTTTAGGGTTCAGGGTCTAGGGTTTAGAGTGTATGCACACAATACACATTGGATAGACTAAAAGATCCGTTGGAAATGTAGACCCGCTGGTTGATACCCCATCCCTTCATCGGGATTACAACAGATGCTAAATGTCCCTAAGGCTCCATGTGCCTATATCGTACATTTTTTGGCCTTAAAGTGCCTACATAGGAACCACTTTAAGGCCTAAGTATGCACTATGTGGGTGCATGGAGCTCTTGGGTATTGAGGCTCTTCAAGACATGGGGCTCAGAGGAATCTCTGCTACATGAAGTCTCACTTGACTTGGAACAGCCGCTGAACACAAAGTGCTGCACAGACTTGAGGTCAATGGGGCTGACTTATTGGCTGTAAACTCAACTTTTCAACTTTTGGGGATCTTATAAGGTAGTCGATTCTGGAAGTTTCAACTTTTATTTCCTTGGGTTTTGGGCCAGTGGGCTGAAGGAGTGTTGAGTTTTGGGGTTTAGGGCCTTTTGGGTTGAGGGCCTTTTGGGTTGAGGGCCTTTAGGGTTTAGGGTTTTAGGGTTTAGGATTTAGGGTTGATGATTTGGTGTTTTGGGCAATGAAACATGGTTCGGGATTTCCTGTTTATGCGGTGCATGGTATGCCCTAAGGCTCCTGGGTCCGGGATCTCACTACAAGGGCCCAGGAGCCTTAAGGTGGAGTGTAGGGTTTCCAAGCTTCGGGATGTTTCAATTTGAAGTTGGGGCTGTTCAGGCATCAGAGTGTAGGCCCAGTGTAGGGTGTCCGGGTTCAGAGTTCAGCGACTAGGTCTTGGTGCAAAATTGCTGACCGTAGAACTGTGTTGCGCAGTCCATAGCCAAGCTGTTTTAACTCCAGCCGTAAGCCACTATGGGCTCACCCCAGATCCTAAGGTTTTTTCTTTTTTTGTTCATATAAGGCCCGGAGAGAGTATTAAACATGTTATTGTTTGTTATGGTTCGAAGGGGGGGGGTATAGGAAAAAGCCTGGTAGCTGGTTTGAAGTGCACATCCGCGGGGTTGGCAGTGGTTTAGGGTTTAGGGTTATTTCAGTCAGGCAGGGTACAGGGCAGTCGGTTCCCATCAGGATGCCATCGCAGATGACGAGTGCGTCGACGGTGTCGAAGGACTGGGGCGCGTGTTTGTTCAGAAGTTGGCTGGAAAGTACACCTCAAACTCCCTACATCCCAGATCTCAGATGCAGACACAGAATTTCATCTTTACACCCTATGCCTAAATTCCACTGGTGCATCCCCCAGTTTTAGAGAGCCTTATCCCGAAACTTGCTGACCCCATTCAAGCCGCCTCTAAAACAGGAGATGCAATGACCTTACAAACTCCCCCAACAGAAACAAGCCAAAGTAAAGAAGCCTTGAACAGCCCTGAAGCTTTGAAATCTAATCGTATGCCTATTGCACACTGCACAGAATGAACCCGGAAAGAGCCCGTGATGGAATCCGCCACCCTTATAGCAGCCCGAAACCCTATGCCCCTCCCAAACCCCAAACCCTTACTTAAAGGCTCATGGGACTTAGTAACTAGGGTTATTATTCGGGCAACTTATAACCCCGATCAGGGCACTTATAACCTTACTTACTAAGTCCCATGGTCATCCGAGTACCACATTCTGCCACAATCTCTCTTAACCTACCCCTATACCCTAAACCCCAAACCCCTTGAAATCGCCAAACCCTAAACCCCAAATCCTAAACCCCTAACCCTAGGAATCTAAGGACTCACATATTAAGGCTTTTGGGCCCAAAGACCATACTATATAAGCTTTTGGGCTGTTTTGATGCCCCAGATAAACCCCCAAACTCCCAAACCCTGAACCCCAAACCCCAAACACCCTAAACCCCAAACCCTAAACCCCAAACCCCAAACCCTAAACCTCTAAACTCTGAAACTCCCTAAATCGTCAAAACCCAGGAGCCTGTGCCCTCTCGGCTCTGCAGCGGCGCTCCTGGGAGCTCCGTGGGGAGCCCATGCAAGGCGAGAGGGATCCTACTTTTGGGGGTTAGGGTTTAGGGTTTAGGGTAGGATGCCTAGGGATCCTAGCTGGGTTGGGCTTCCTTTAAAGGGGTCTATGAGGGTTATTTAAGGGATCTATAGTAGGGTTCTATGCTGAGAGGGATCCTACTTGTGGGGGTTAGGGTTTAGGGTTTAGGGTCGGGTGCCTAGGGCTTACACCAAACTCCACAAAGTTGGAAACCGGATGAAGGCCAAATAGTGCTGGGATTCCCGATACATTACTCTTAAGGATTGAGGCTATTGGGTTTCCAACTTTTGGGCTTCTACTGTAGAGGGCTCCAGTTGGGTTCTATAAGGGCAACTTTAGTTTAAGAGATTCATAACCCAGAGGGTCCATATACACTAGCATTATGGAGTTAGATACCGAAAGACTATCCCTACAATGGTTTTTGGGATTCCTATTGGCTGTAAACTCAACTTTTCAACTTTTGCGGTTCCTATAAGGTAGTCGGTTCTGAAAGTTGCAACTTTTATTCAGTTGGGGTTTGGGCCAGTGAGTATAAGGGCACCTTTAGTTTAAGAGATTCATAACCTAGACCTCTCAACTACCCGCCAGTAAACCCCAAATACCCACATTAAGGACCATCAGGGCTCTATTTAAGGGTTCCTTTAAGGGGTTCGTAAGGATGCTTGAGGATGCTGTAAGGGGTTTCCTTTAAGGCTTGAAGGGTTTCATAAGTTTAGGTGTGGGATTCTATAAGGGCTCCTTTGTGGCTTTAAAGGTTTCACAAGGTTCCTGTAGGATTCTATAAAGGCTCCTTTTGGGGCTGTATGAGGGAGTGTTGAAATTCTACCCTGGTGGAAAGGTTTAACTCCAAACCCTAAAAGTCTAAAAGTAAAGATATGCTGGGATCTTGGCTGCTTCTGTGCCTCCCCTGCGCCGCGAGGTGACGACGCAAATGTGGTTTGGGGCCGCTTGCTGAGACAATCTGACACGGGAGCCCTAAGCATACCCAACCCCCTAACCCTAAACCCCTGGCCGTAAAAGCATTGACTCCTGAGGCTGTGTCTCCTTGGCGTTTATTGAAGTTTCTTGCCTAAGGTGTATTCGAATTGGAAGGGTTAAGGACCAGACTTTGGGACATTAGGTGTGTCGAATCCCCGAATGTAAGGTTGAGTGTCCGGGACTTGGTTTGGAGGCTCACAGCTCGGCTTAGGTCTTGCGTTCCAGAGCCCTAACCCGAAGTCAACAAGCGTCAGGCGGGCATACTCAGCCCAAGCCCTAAACTTGATCCCTCATCGCTGTACTATATATACCTAAGTTCTGAACCTATGAAACCAGAAACTCTGGTTCTTCATTGATGTGCTTAAGTTCTGAACCCGTCAGACCAGAAACTCCATGTCCTGGACATGAGCCCTCATGTGCAACCCTATCCTAAATGCAAGCGTTCAGGATTTGCCATGGGGGTTTTGTGGAAAATTATATTTACTTGATGAACCAGGCCCTTAACTCGAATCCGGAACACTAGACTCCTTGTTCCTCCTGACACAGAGAGCCAGATCTTAATCACAATCCCGACCTAATTCGGCTCATATTCCTGCTGAGTACAACCACTAGCATTGGTAATACTACTATAGCTATTGGTGCTTGTAGATTTAGTACAGCCTATACAGGCTTATTCAACCTTATAGAGTCTGGTGCAGCCTGACGCAAAACCCTTCTTAAGAAGCACGCCCTTGTCAACCCTAAACCGTAAGCAACCCTAAACCGTAAACATCCCTAAACTCTAAACCCCTAAACCCTAAACCCCTAAACCCCTGAACCCTAAACCCCAATCCCTAATCTAAACCCTAAACCCTAAACCTTATATATGCCCTAAACCGTAAACCCCACAGCCTGGGCCGGACCCTAAGCCCCTTTCTGTTCCCGTTTAGTGCCCATTATAGTACCCCTAAAGTACCCTTATCGAGCACCCTGAAAGGAACCTTAACGGAACCTTCTAGCACCCTTGAAGGAGCCTTAAAGGAACCTTCTAGCGCCCTTAAGGGAACCTTGCAGGAACTTTCTAGGACCTTTAGAGGAACTTAGAAGCCCGTAGTAGCTGAGTGGATACACTTTACACTTTTTGGGATAAGGTTACCCAATACAAAACTGAAAGTGTACCCTTTTGGGGGCTTATGAACTTAGCATCTAAGTACCCATTGTAGTACCCTTACAGTACCCCCCTTTAGAACTCTTACCCTTCTAGCACCCTCAAACGAGCCTAGAAGCCCCTAAACCCCTAAACCCCAAAACCGGTAGACCCCTAAACCCCTGCATCCCTAAACCCCTAAACCTGTAGACCCCTAAACCCCTGCATCCCTAAACCCCTAAACCAGTAGACCCCTAAACCCTAAACCTTTAAGGGAACCTTCTAGCACCCTTACTTACAGTACTCCCTTTAGTACTCATTAAATTATAGTACCTTTCTAGCACCCTTAAAGGAACCTTAGGAGCGCAAGGCCAGGAAGCCGACGAATCCGCCGCGCCGGCATTGACCGCCTGGCTGGAATCCATGCGCCCGGAAGACCTGCTTCCTGGTGCCGGGGTTACGGGGTTGAGGGTTTATAGGGGTTAAGGTTCAGGGTTTGGGGTTAAGAGTCTGAGTTTTAGGGTTGGGGGTTCAGGGTTTAGGGCCCTGAGCCCTACATCCTGGTTCAAGAGAAGGCTGAATGGTGCTTACTTCTGGCTTATTTTGTTGAGTGAGTTTGTGAATATTTCGGTTTGGGGCTTCAGAGATCCAGGCTTTGCTATCAAATCAGCGTAGTCACGTGCCTGGTTAATGGCTGTGACTGTGGGTCCAGGTTTGGCCGTTGACGGCTAAGCCAGTAGGGGCCTTCACACGGTGTTACGTGACGCTTAGGGTACGTTTTTTGAACCAGTGGAATTGGGTCCCACAAGGCCATTCTTGTAACATAAAATGGTTTGGGGACCCAATTGCATACCAGCAATATATACGAACCTGAACCCCTGAACTCTACACCATGAAACCCTTGAGCCCCAAACCCCAAACCCTGAACCCAAAACCTTAAACCCTAAACCCTAAGCCCTCAACCCTAAACCCTAAACCCCAAACCCTAAACCCTAAACCCTAAACTGTGACATAAACCCTCAACCCTAAACCTTAAACCCTAAACCCTAAACCCTAATCCCTAAACCCTAAACCCTAAACCCAAACCCCAAACCCTAAACCCTAAACTGTGACATAAACCCTCAACCCTAAACCTTAAACCCTAAACCCTAATCCCTAAACCCTAAACCCAAACCCCAAACCCTAAACCCTAAACTGTGACATAAACCCTAAACCTTAAACCCTAAACCCTAATCCCTAAACCCTAAACCCTAAACCCTAAACCCAAACCCCAAACCCTAAACCCTAAACTGTGACATAAAACCCTCAACCCTAAACCTTAAACCCTAAACCCTAATCCCTAAACCCTAAACCCTAAACCCAAACCCCAAACCCTAAACCCTAAACTGTGACATAAACCCTCAACCCTAAACCTTAAACCCTAAACCCTAAACCCTAATCCCTAAACCCGAAACCCTAAACCCAAACCCCAAACCCTAAACCCTAAACTGTGACATAAATCCTCAACCCTAAACCTTAAACCCTAAACCCTAAACCCTAAACCCTAAACCCTAAACCCCAAACCCCAAACCCTAAACCCTAAACCCTAAACCCTAACCCTACGACCTCCCAGGTTGGGTGAATCACCGGAAGCTTTGGGTTCGCCCCCAGCGAACGACTCCGACAGCGACCTCGGATCCGCGGCAGATTCCCGGTACCTCGTCTTTTTTTAATAAAGATGAGGGTTTAGGGTTTACGGCTTTAGGGTTGAGGGTTTAGGGTTTACGGCTTTAGGGTTTAGGGTTTAGGCTGTAGAGTTTAAGGTTTAGGGTTTAAGGTTACCCTAAAGCCCTTAGAGAGCCCTATATAAGAATCCTAGATGGCACCCTTAAAGGATCCCTGTACAAGTGGAATGTAACTCGCTATTTTGGGAACTGATCTCCTACAGGTGGGCCATGTCCCCTAAAGTTGCGTAGATTCCAGTAAGAAAGTGGGGGTCTAGGGTTTTAGGGTTGACGGATTAGGGCTTTAGGGTTTGGAGTCGTGTCCTCCCTGAGGGTCCATGTGCCCAACAAGTATACACTTGGGCACCAAAGTACCGATATAGGGACTACTTTACTTTGTCACAGTTGGGTAACATTTTACATTTTCATGGGTACTTAAAGCCAATAAGGAACAAAAATTCAGTCTTTTAATCCTATCCCAACCATGAACTAGTTTACTGCAGAACGGTGATTGAAGGTGCCCAGGGTCACACTATATTTCCGTGCGAGCTTGAGCCCTAAGCCTCAACTCCTAAACGTCTTAGCCGGGAACCTGAAGTGCCTGAAGTCCTCCAAGTTGAAGCCCTGGATCTTAAGCCTCAAGGACCCTGAGCTCTCATCCCTTTACGTACTTACTTATTGGCTGTAAGCTCAACTTTTCAACTTTTGCGGTTCTTACAAGGTAGTCGATTCTGAAAGTTTCAACTTTTGGGGTGAAAGTTTCAACTTTTATTTCCTTGGGTTTTGGGCCAGTGAGGTACTGTAGCAAGCCAACCCCGACTGTAAACCCCATGCAAGTCCTTTCAAAGCCTCCAACCTTAAAGCTCCCAAACCCCAAACCCCAAAACCCTACTAATGTAAGGGCCTTAATGTTCGAATAGGGTTTTGGGGGATATTATACTATAACTATAATAAGGACCCCCCCCCCCAATCAAAAAACAAACTATTGTATTGATTAAGGCCGTTACAGTAATCATTCAAGCTCCAAACCCCTTAAAATTTGAACTCTCGGTTCGACTCTGAGAGAAAAGGTCTTCAGCAATGCAAAAAGATACAACTCGATGTCCTGGGCGCTGAAGCCCTCCTAGACCCTCCATCTACCCTCTATTAGACCCTAAATGCCCCTTATTTGGGACCATATAGCCCTATTTGAGGGTACAAGGAGGGTCCTGGCTAAAGCCCTAAAGCCAAGGTCCTGGACAAGCGACCCCCAATATCTACGCCCTAAAACCCCAAACTCGAAACCCTGAAGCCCTAACCCCAAGGGTCCACGTAATTACTCAAATAGTGTATTGTATACTTTGGACCCAAAGTACCTACCTATAGTCTCCATTGTAGTTCCTCTTTTTGGTTTAACCAAATATATAATTAGGATCCTATAAGGTATCCTCAAAAAGGAACTCCAATGGAGACTATACCTATATCTGATCCCTAGTGTCTACGCCCTAAAACCCGAAACTCGAACCCCTTAGCCCTGAAGCCTGGCCCTAAAGTGCATATAAATATATAATATAATATAATACAATACAACAAAATATAATAATATAACATTATCTATATATATATATATGTTATATATATATATACATACATACATAACAAGAGGGTCCATAAACACTCCTATTATGGAATCAGGGTCCCAAAACCAGAGTAGGGATGGTCTTGTGGGACCTATTAAAGTACATATGGGAGTTTCCGAAAATAGGGGACCCTGATATAGTACCCTAAATAGTAGGATCCTTCTTATAAGGTACCCAAATAAGGTACCCCTAATTTTCGGAAACCCCCATATAGATATATATATATATACACATTATATACACACACACATAGGGACTACTTTAAGGCCCGTGGTAAATGCTATTTGGGTACATGGACCCTCAGGGCAGAACCCTAAGTCGAAGCGAAGCATTTCAGGTGGGCTCCTCCAAGCATCTTGGTCGAACTGTGGGGGAGTCTTTTGGTGTTCTTCTTATTGGCTGTAAACTCAACTTTTCAACTTTTGGGGTTCTTATACGGTAGTCGATTCTGAAAGTTTCAACTTTTACGTCCTTGGGTTTTGGGCCAGTGGGTCTTTTAGTGTGTTAGAGTTTATGTGTTAGAGTTTACGGTTTTTGTGGAATTTGGTTTAGGGTTTAGGGCTTGATAGTTTTAGGGCTTCAGAATTGCTGGGGTTTATTAGGGCTTACAAGTTCTTTTAGGATTTACGGTTCAGAGTAGTCAGGTGAGTGCTCAGTGTTTCGCAGTCTACAGGTCTTCTAGAGTGTTGCAGAGTTGTGCAAGGGTTGTATAAGCTGTGTGTGCATATATCTATATATACATATGGGTAGTTGTCAAAATTATGGTCCCTTTTTGGGTACCCTACCCTAAATAACAGGTGCCGTATTATAATAGGGACCCCCAAAAGGTACCCTAAATTTTGACAACCACCCATATGTATATATTGAAAGGATATCAGGGCTTTAGGGTTAGTTTCAACGTTCAGGTTTCCACATGACACATTATGTAAAACACTTTTCAAAGTTGACCATACCCCAATGCATTCCGATGTGCTTGGCGTGCTCGCTGGATAAATGCCTACAGTCGAAACCCTCAATCCTTTCTAGCTGCTTCTTTGGAGCCGGATAAAAGCCTCGGCCCCAGGAAGTCCTTCCTCTAAGACCTCATGCAACATCATGGAACCCTTTGAAAAATCTGGGAAGAGGAATATTTACAGCTACAGGGTAGCGCAATAGTAGACACATATCTTGAAAAGACATATGGTTCTGGCACCAGCGAAATGCAGCGAATTTGGTAGAAAGGGTGACGATGAGAAGCTTTGAGTACGGACAGATGAGCGGTTCTGCAACTGTTCCGCGCAACTAGCTTTTGGCAGTGATGCCAAAGGGTCCAAGTAATAGTAGAGTATATACTTAAGGGGCCTAAATATCTACTGAGTCGCTAGCATATGAATACAGTAAGCCCCATAAAGTTGGAAACCAGGTTAAGGCAAATTAGTGCTGGGATTCCCTATACATTACTCTTAAGGATTGAGGCTATTGGGTTTCCAACTTTTGGGCTTCTACTGTACTTGGACCCTTTGGGGATCATGGTGTGAGACACAGAAGGCTGCTGAGTCTGACTACGGAGATGCCAACACCATGCAGGGGCATTCCCAAAGGCTCCATGTACCTTTATAGTAGGTACTGAAGCCTTAAAGGGGTCCCTATATAGGTACGTTAAGGCCGAAGTATATACTATAAGGGTACATGGAGCCTTAGGGATTGTAAACGCCAAACTCCACGCCCCAAAGCGCTAAGTCTAAGCCCTAGAACTTTTGTAGACTCCTGAGAGAACGCTAGATGAACCTTCACCGGACCTCGACGAGCTTATAGAACTCTTACAACAAAACCAGTGTGTAGAACGAATAGATCTCTTAAACCATTAGAGTTGTATAGAATCACAAAACCCGTCCAAGCCCGCAGCCACCGAGGCCTGTAGGCTTTAAAGAAACCCGAAGAAGCACACCTCACCCAAAGGTTCCTGGGTACTATTACGGGGGGATACTTCCCCAAATCATAATAGTAACTACTATTATAGAAACCCTACATTCTAGTATATAGGTACTTTGGACCCTTTGGGTCAGTAGACTCAAGTCCGAGGCTCGCAGCGCAGCCTTCTCAAAGTCAATCGCCGAGGCCTTTAAGGGTTTGCTGTAGAAGCCTAAGGGGGCATAGGGTTTAGGATTTAGGGTTTTGGGGAAAAGGTTTAGGGTTTAGGATTTAGGGTTTGGGTTTTCAGGTTTAGGTGTTAATGTTTAGGGTTTAGGGATTTAGGGGGCTATAGAAGCCCGGGGGGCTTCGACCCTTCTGCTCTCAATTTCAAGGTGCCTTCGAGTTTCAGTGGGTACTGGCCCCAAACCTTCATAGCAAGATAAGAGCCTACACTAAAACCCTGAACCCTCATCTCAAGACGCCAAACTAACCCTAAGCCTGGAGATGTAATGCAATCGCATCGGCCGAAGCCTATCCCCTACCTTAACCCTGAAGAACCTACCTTTTTAGGGTTCCTTATTATGATTTCCTTATATAAGTCCTTAAAAAGGTGGGTTCTTCAGGGTTGAGGTAGACCCGAAACCGCCAAGCCTTAAAACTCCGAGGCCTTGAACCGCACACGCTAAAACAAGATCCCCAAGCCACCGCAACTGCCTCGTTCAAGATTTAAGGCCTGGGTCTTCAGGGTTTAGCGGTTTAGGTTTTAGGTTTCAGGGGGTTCAGGGTTCAGGGGTTTAGGGGTGTTGGGGTGTATACAATAGGGGTTTAGGGGTTTAGGGGTTTCGGTGTTTTCGGGTTCGGGGGTTTAGATTTCAGGACTTAGAGCTTCTGCATCGTTTCGTTCCGGCAGCACAGGCGGCCTGGAACCACCAAGCTCCTGGGCTCCTGATGAGAATTTTACCAATTTTTCATGCGTAGCTTAAAGGGTCCTTATTGTAGGATCCAATCTGATTTAAGATATATTCCTTCATTAAGGGATATTGAAGTCTTTGGGAACAGAAAAACCCAAAGGGTCCTAGGTACTATTATGGGGGATACTTAGTAATTACCATTATAGAAGCCCGACATTCTACTATATAGGTACTTTGGACCCTTTGGGTAACTTTAGACTCAGGATAATCCTACCTGTAAGGTTTAGGGTTGTCTCTGGTATTTAGGGTTCTGTATTTGAGTCTTATTATACTTGCTGAGAAGTTTCAACCAAGACTCTGGAAAAATGCCAACACACTATACCTATAACCATATTGCAATATTCCCAGCTGCCTTTGCTGATCCTGAAAAGGCGCGTGTATTACCCGTAACGTCCATGCGCTGATGCCTTGTAGGAAAATCTTTCTCACCAAAACGAACCTGACCTGGACCTAGACCCCACAAACATAAAAGGCTGAATAATTGGTATATATTACAAGTCCTCAAAATTCCAAATTCTTCTCACAGGATAACACCCCCCCCCCCACCCTCTTCTAGGTATTATAAGACCGCTACACTAGACCCGCCCCTAGCCGGGGATGTCTATGNAACCCCCCCCCCCCCACCCTCTTCTAGGTATTATAAGACCGCTACACTAGACCCGCCCCTAGCCGGGGATGTCTATGGAGCTCGGTGCGACACTTCAGTAACTAGACAGGAAGAAACCCCTGTGTAGAGTTGCATGAGCGGTTGGCTTATGTCCAAAGGGCACTGGCAGTTGCAGGGGAGCTTCCAAGCAGAGACAAAGAGGTTCCTATAAGGGTACCTAAAGGCCTAAGTATATACTATATAGCTACATGCAGCCTGTTGTGAGCTTTGCAACTGTGTCATACTGTAATCTGCTTACTCCGAAATCCTCGTTTAATCATATTGGTGGTTCTCTAAACTAGGGTTACCTGGATGCCGACATGCCTAGTCCAACATGAAATGAAAACGGGGCCTACTCCCGAGAGCCCTGCTGGTCCCTCTTGAATCCGGTAGCCGCCAATGTAAACCCTGAAACTCGAAGCGCTCGGCACTGAACCCCTAAGAAAGCTCAAAACCCTAATGCCTTCCTGAGGGCTACTCGCACCCATCAGCTAAGCAGAAATCCTTCTACAAAGCGGCGTCTGGGCGATGTTTGCACCGGAGTGGTCGAGAGATGTGCGAAACGGACCCGGGTCCACTGGCTTCGGGTTTCACTATGCCATTCAAGAGCCTTTACCCCCCGAGCCCTTACGCCTCCTAACCCTAAACCCGAAGCCCTCAATAAATGAACGAACCTACAGTTTTCATTGTAGTTCCTTTTTGGGTTGCTCTTGAGGATTCTACAGGACCCTAAACGCGGGACTTCAATGGATACGATAGGAAGCCTTACAACTCCTAACCTTGAAGCTTGAAACCCCAAGCGCAAGCCGAGGCTCCGCCACTCAGTACAACGGGGTGGCTTGGGAGGACGCCCTTCGAACCCCCCCCCCTTGCCCGGTAGGGAATGTCTTCTGAGCTCGATGTTCATAGGAAAGCCTTTCACTTATGAGTTTAGCATTTTTGGTTTATGGTTTTATAGTTCAGGGCTCAGTTCATTCCTTGCAGGAGGGAACCCACCGCTAACGGAACCTAAGGTTTGCGGATCATTCCTTGTAGTTAGGATGATAGAAGGATCAGGGTTCCGTGCCTCAAGTCGCTTTAGGTGTAGGGTTAGGCTTCCATCGCCGACTTCAGAGAAAGCGATGCTCATGCAACCCCCAACATGTGATGTCTGCGTGTGACTTGGATTGGAGCAGAGGATGGAACCCTCAATCCACAAGCCTAATCAAATACATTAGGTTCCCTCAAAGAGGTAAGAAGCCCTAAACCCTAAACTCCCAAATCCAAAACCCTAAACCCTCTAAACCCTAAGCCCTCATCCTCAATCCTTTAGTCCGAAGCGCCCCAAGCACAGAGCGACCTGGTTGCAGGACATGGTCATTCCTGGAACAGGCAGCGGTTTAGGGTTTAGGGCTCAGGAAACAGGCAAGGAGGCAAGGGGGGTCGAGTGATAGATAGGTAGGTAGGTCATGCAGGAACCTGGCTAAGAAGCCTTTGCCCGATAACCCCAAAGTATCAGGATCCACCTAACGAGCCCTAATGAAGACGCTAGGTTTCTCAATCAGGTTCCCGTTTTGGATAGGTAGGCAAACAGACCGACCGACAAACAGCAAGGCTCCAAACCAAGCCAGCCTGAAGTTGTAGCTTATCCCCCACATGCGGGTAAGCGTTTAGGGTATAGGGTCCATGGATTTTGTCGAAATTACAGCACTGCCTGTGGGTCCACATGCCAACAGCTACAGAACGGTTTAGAGTCCCAAAGGGTCCAAAAGTACCTTTATAGTAGAACGGAGGTTTTCTGCAGTAGCAGTTACTACTATCTTCTTGTGGGGAAGTATCCCCATAGTAGTACCTAGGACCCTTTGGGAGTTTGGGGCTTGTGCCTTGCAGAGACTACGGACCATAAAACTCCAAAGCTGGATCTTTAGGAACTTGGGGGCTTAAGTCAACAAGTGTGGGGGATGGCTTGGGGGAAACCCAGGGGTCCATGTACCTTTGTTCTACTTATTGGCTGTACACTCAACTTTTCAACTTTTGGGGTTCTTATAAGGTAGTCGATTCTGAAAGTTTCAACTTTTATCTCCTTGGGATTTGGGCCAGTGAGTCAATAGGTTTTGGCCTCAACATATCGACGAAGGAATCCCGTTGCTGCCAATTTTTTGAGATACGTACAATTAGCCGATCAATTACGCCTCAGAGTAAGTCGTGTCGGTGCACCTTGTTACAAGTCACAGCTTCGGAGGAGACCCGGACTCAGACCCTGGATCTTTAATTCTTCATTTGCCGCCTTATGCACTGCTGCCCAAAAGTCGAGGACAAGACAATCATAGATTCGTTAATTCTTACTTTTACGATCCCTTGTCCGATAACGTAGGCCAAGATTTCCATTCTAATGTTTAAGCCCCTATATCGTAGAACCCGTATAGACCCATGTTGCCTAACCCTTACAGTGCTTTAAGGGAACATAGACCCATTTTAGCTAACCCTTAAAGGAACTTCGTACATAGAATTCTGATTAAGGCCCCGAGATTAGATCTGAGGCTGCTTGGCCCGAAAGAAGTTCGCCGTTTTGGGGTCGAGGCTGAGGATGCACTCAGAGAGGCCAATAATGTAGGAACCTGATTAAGAAACCTTGGTCCTATAACCCCCAATATATTCGGATTCATATAGAGAACCCTAATAAAGGCCCAAGGTTTCTTAATCAGGTTCCTACATTATCCCTTAATCAACATAGCTCTCTCCGCGTACTCTACAATACTTTTGGTGGGGCTCTCATGCCTCTTGTTGTTGTCTGCTCCGTCTTAGCCGTGCCTCTTCGAGACTGTCTTACAGCACCCGCTCGTCTTGCTAAGGCTCGACGCAGAGGATAAGCCCCCGAACCCCAAACCCTGAAGCCCCTGATGCCTACCGAATACCCTAAACCCTATAATATAGGGGCCTTCATAGTTACCTACACTATTTTAGGGGTCCTTATTCTTATTTATACAGTATAATATACCCCCAAACCCTTTTGTAATTATTACGGCCCCTATATTACCACACAAGAGGTGAGATGCATGTCTTCACCATCGGCGCCCCTGGGCAGTCACTAAATTCGGCAGTTCCAGGTCATGCGAGTAATAGCGCCAAGCCCTGCGTCTAAACCGATAGGATTTCGGCTTATAGGGTTTAGGGTTGGGATAGATGTACAGGTAGCGAGTTTGTCTGAGTTCCTGCATAAGTCCGCGATTCAATCTGTTTTGAATCCGTAAGAACGACAACGTATCCGGACAGTGTTGTCGGTTCACTTGCCATATAAGCATAAGGGTATTGTGCCCTTACATTTATGGCACATTGGTCCTTAAAGGGTGCAGGAACCTGACAAAGAACTTTTCTGGCTCTTCACAGGGTGCTTAAACTTAGCCTTAGCGCTAAACCCTCAACCTCTAAACCCTAAGATTTGCAACCAGGGTTTCTTGACCAGTCGGTTTCCTGCACAGTGTTCAAGACTCGTGGGCGCTGCTTGTCATAGACAAATGCTGCGGCATTTCTTATTGGCTGTAAGCTAATCTTTTCAACTTTTGCGGTTCTTATAAGGTAGTCGATTCTGAAAGGTTCAACTGTTATCCTTGGGTTTTGGGCCAGTGAGGTTTAGTACCCTAAGAAGTCATGGGGGTTTTGTGTTTCAGGGTAAGTGGCTTAGGGCGTGGGGTTCTACGTCGAGGGTTCATGGAAGTGAGGAAAGCAAAACTCCGAATAAGAGCCTGCAAAACCATCACCCACAAATAGCAAGAACTAAGTCTTGCACTGCACCTTGAAATCCAAACCCCCGGGACCCAAGCCGAAACCCTGCAGCCCGAAGACCCTCAACGCGTAGCCCCAACTGTTTAACGCTAAGCCCAAACCCCCAAACCCTGAAACCCGTAACCGTAGCTCTATCCGCTAAACCCAACCCCCCAAAATCTGATACCTCGAACTTGCAGTAAACTCTGACCCGCAAAGGCGGAACCGAGGGCCTAAGTGTCCCCTGCAATCCCAGTTGCCTGGATTCCACGCAGGGTCCTATAGGCTTCTGACAGGGTTCCATCAACATTCAGGTCTACCCAGAGGCCCCATAGTGGTTCCTTTTTGGGATTACCTTATAGGATTCTATATATGAACACCAAAAAGGAACTACCATGGGGCCTCTGGGTGGGCAGTTACCCAGAATCCACAAGGGATCTACAATTTGATTTTGGGTGGATTAGTCTACTCATCTTGTAAAGAGCTTGCGAAGAGGACCCAAACACAGTACCCAGCAGGCCTTAAAGCCTGTTCGGCTTCTGCCTGAACCCACCAGAACCCACTTTTTTGCAGGGTCCCTATAAGCCCTGTAAGTCTTAAGTTCCATAGTAGGCTTTATGATAACAATTAACCTACAAAAAGTAGGTTTTGGTAGGTTCAGGTGGGGTTTTGTTTAGCCAGAGTTTTGCCAAGGACTGGGGCGCGGCGCTGAGCGGTTGAACCGGGCTTCGCCCTGGGCCCGAACCGCCGAAACACTAAGACATGGAACCCCGGACCCCTAAGTACCCTTTTAATAGAGCCCTTATGGCCGTTAATACGGGTCAAGGTAGACTGGGAATCTGGTTTTCGAGAGCTGAATAATGCGCGGATTCATGGTTCAGGTTTTGGGGTTTAGGGTCTGGGGTTGGGTGTAGGGTTTGGGTTTGGGGCTTAGGGTTCAGGGTTTAGGAATACACACCAACCCCTTAAACTCCTCTACAGGACTATAATTGGGATATCGGTTAAGGGTTCCCTTAACTGAACCTACCACAACCTACTTTTACTATAGACCCTCATATAGAACTTTTCGGGAGCCTACAAGAAAGCAGGTTATGGTAGCTCACGGAGTTTAGGTGGCCACTTGGGGATACAGACCCTCTCAATAAGGTCCCTTTCAAGAGAGCCAGGAGTAGGGTTAAGAAGGGTCCCCTTGAAGGCGTCTCCCTAATACTACTTAGGAAGTTCGAGGTCTAGAACATGGAGCCATTAGGTTCAAGCAGGCGAGGCTCCGGGGTCAGCTTTGTGTGAAGCTTGGCAGGTTCTAGAACTTGCAGAGGGTTTCGGGGGTTTCGGGGTTTAGGGTTTAGGTGTCAGTTGCAGGGTCTAGAATTTGGGGCATTTAAGGCTTTAGGGAAAATATGGGGTCGGAAAATCTAAACAGTAGCACCTGTTATGGTGTTAAGATGGCTCACAATCAAACGCGATATTTTGCCCACGCAAACATCCGTTTACTTTCAAGGACCCGTAAATCATGGCTTCGAGTTTGGCTGTCAGGGCGATTTTTCATTATTGACCTTGTATACAGGCTCAAGATTGAGAAAACTCGGGTTACCAACTTTGTACTTGTAGTACACCTTACAGGAGCCACAGTGACGACATTTTCCAGGTCCCGAAGGTACGTACATTATCCACACGAATCACACGAAGGCCGAAGTTCCATACCATCGGTGTGTGATACGCCGGCTTTGGGGTTTGTGTGTCAGAGAGGCTAGCAACACGACATGCCTCAGCTTCACAGATTTCGATGCAGTGAATCTATGGAGGCTGCTTGCGCGGTTTAGGATACAGGGTTTTGAGGTTGATAAACGGGTTGGGTTGAAACTAGAATAGGGTGTCTGAGCATGGGGCAAACCCCCAGCCTGAACCGGTCAACCCTGCAGCCTCACCTTCTCCGAGCAACCCTAACCCCCTAAACCTTAAACCCTAACCTAAACCCAAACCTTAAATCCTCAACCCTACCTAGACCCCCCCCCCCAACTACCCTCTAGTATACCTTAAATACACACTATTAAGGACCATAAGGGATCTATGAAAGCGCCTTTTGGGGGGTTCTGGTAAGCATAAACCTCTTGCCCCGAGCTTCAGCGGCTCGCCCAAGGTGGCTTGTTGTGGGAGCAGTTCTCCGACGGGGGAACCGGCCTCCACGTCTACCCTTTCATCAGGCGGTGTTAGGGGTTTAGGGATTAGGGGTCTGGAGATTTAGGGCTTAGGGGTTTATAGGGTTTACGGGTTTAGGGTTTAAGGGTGTGGGGCTCTAGTGGTTTAGGTTGTAGAGTTGAGGCTTATGCTGTCCGCCATGGGAGAAGAAGCGGTTCACCCAGAGAGTTAAAAAAACAGACCCTAAACAAACCAGTCCACAGTTCTTTGTGTTATCGTGCGTATAAAGCGTTTCGGGTTGAGTCAAAGGGAGTAGAATGTAGGGTTTCTATATTAGGAATTACTTTTTATGATTTGGGGAAATATTCCCCATAACAGTACCTAGGACCCTTTGGGCTATGGCTGAGACCCCTGGCCACTGGACCGCCTTTTTTCTTATACAATCAGTTACACTTAGGTGGGGGGTCCCTTTTTGGGTCCCGAATATAATACGGCACCTATTATTTAGGGTACCAAAAAGGGGCCATAATTTTGACAACCACCCACTTGTGTGAATGACGTACGAGTATCCCTTTACAGTCCCAGTCATTTGCAGCGTCAGGCCCGGATGCACAGTGGTACAGTTCGCCAATACTTCTCTGCAGTGATAGTACGACGCTCGAATGTTAGAAGCCTTTGCTTTCAAAACAAAATATTGTTATGTTCGAACCCTCTGCTGCAGACCTTGGAGTGCAAAGAGAAAGTCAAAACGCATAACATCCCTACCAACCATCGGATCTGTTTATGACAGGTCTGCCTGTGGGATTTTGGACATGAAGAACTGTTTCAATGAGACTGGCCCCTTGACAGGAGGATCAGGTTTGACAATAGAGGCCTTCAGAATTAATTAGACTAGGGTTTGGGGGCCCATTATACTAAGAATATAATAATAAGGAACCCCCGAAGTAGTATTGGTAATTATTAAGGCCCCTATGTTAAGGGTGTGGGGGGTTTTCCGGAGGCTTCGTAGGGAAGGATTTCGGAGCTAACATAGGTGCCCAAGGATTTCGTGAGATATTCCCCGGTGACAAGCCATGGATGCCCTACGGTCGTCAGCCCTTGGCACTCGTTGAAGTGCGGTCCCTCAGTGGTGTTTTTTTGCAGTTTTGGCTGTCGTACTAAAGAAAGTCACAACGTATGCCGGTGCGTTCTTACTGTGTCGGGGTCGGGTTCCTCAATAGACCACTTCAGGCTCAGCAGTTTCTTTTGTCGCTACCACCATTGCAACCAAAGTCTCAAAAGTCGACGTGCAAACAACATGTTTGGCACTTGCTCTACCAAACAAGTCTACCGAGACAGTGCCGGCGGGTTGTCCCCAAGAGCAACACCTGAACTGGCCTATCACGATGTCGTGACTTCTGCCGAAACAGAGGTGATTCGGCACCCGACTCCTGCAAGCAGGCACAGTGCTTCAAACACTGATTCGTGCTTATGGGTTGTAATCTCGATTATCTCCGAACTTTCACAACCGGAACACTAAAACATACCTTCCTTAGAGAGCCATTGCGGATCAAGAATCGGGGGCTTGCTGAATTCTAAACCTTAAGCCCTCAAACCAAAGGCCAACAACCCTAAAGCCCTAAAGCCCAAACCAACAACCTTAATATGTCCTGACCCCTAAAACCCTAAAAACCGTAGGGCCTGAATAGTAGCCTTTGATAGGTTTTGGTCCATTATTTTATCTAATTTTGGGTGTCTAAGTAGGGTTCAGTGAGGGTTGTCGGGCTGTCATGTTTGGAGCTTGTTGGGGGGTTTATCGGGCTCAGGGTTGAGGCTATTGGGTTTGTGGAGTTTCGTGGTCCTGAGACTTTGAGTTTAAGGTGTTAAATTGGAGGATTAGGGTGGCTCAGGAAGCAACAGCTGACTGCTGATGCCACGAGACCTGTCCGTATGGGGGCCACAAGGGGGCGTAATGATTAGAAAGACTTGGGGTTCTACGATAGCGCCACTATATACGCACGAACATTTGAATGCAAACTGGGCTTTGAATGCCGTGGTCATGGTTTGACGGCGTGGAGTGTAGGCTGTTTAGAATGACGACATTGAAGCTGTTGATGCAGTGTGCCTGAAGACTGAAGCCGCCTGTGGCATTGTACATTGGTTGAGGGTTCAGGGTGTTGGGCGAAAGCTAGCCCACCCGAAACATCCCCAAACCCCGAACCCTCAAGCCCTGAAGATCGACTCGGAAATCCTGCATGGCGCAGCATTCGCCCCGCCATTGTTTCCCACCCTGAGCAACCCAGAAACTTCATGCTCAAGACCCTACATGCTTCTTTGAAAGCTTTGACACTGATATTCCCTGGCATGCTACGTGCTAAAACCTGAACCCTAGGCCCTATGCCCTGAACCGACAAAGCTCACATCCTAAGCCCTGAACTATAGAAGCCTCCAACCAACAAAAGTGTAAGACCCTCAAAGTGAGACGACTGCGCCAGACCTGTGGTTACGTGGCGGGTGTGGACGATCACGCGCAGGCAGGCATCCGACGTCTAACGTACAAGATGTTTGCAGTCCAGGGACGTGTTTGTCCTCAGTCTTCCGCCAGGTGGTCGTCGCCGAGCAGATGAAGAAGCGTGCTGAGAAGACCGCATGCTTTTCATCCTTAACTAATGAGGTGCCCGTACTTACGGGGGGATTGGGTTTAAGAAGACAGCCTGTTTATTGGGGCTAATGTAGCAGCTTCCAACATCAACCAACCGCATTGCTCTTGCACATGTCCTGGCTTCGGAGTTTACTATACACCCCGAGTTGATTTTCTAAACTTGGGCGCCCTTCTCAGATGCCCCAACTAGCCTCTATTATACCCAAAATACCCACGATTAGTGCCCTTGGGGGGGTCCTCTTGTTCTAGGGCTTACAAGCCAGCTGGCCAACAGTCTAAGTTTATGTTGTTCTTCACCAGAACCCCCCAAGTACTCTTTAATAGAGCCCTTATGGTCCGTAATGGTAGGTATTTAAGGTATACTAGAGGGTAGTTGGGGGGCTAGGTAGTGGATGCCTTTCGAGAGGCTAGGTTTCAGGAGCTGTTGCTGGAGTATGAGTTCTTGAACATTCGCCGGAGCAAGTGGTCCTGAAAAGTCGTGGACTCCATATCTAAACTGCGGACATTTCCGAATTCAGCCACAAACTTTTTCTGAGTATTATTCAGAGCGTGAAGGAACCTACCTCCCCCCGTTCCTCCCACTGCTCTTCACCTCCTCCCTCGGTGGTTGCAGGACCGGCGTCCATTACATCCTGAACGTGGGGGACAACTTCTACCCGCAGGCCTTAACGCCTAAACCTTCACGTGCTGCTTGCAAAGGAGAAGTTGCGTGGCGTAAAGCCATGATAAGGACTGGCATGGGTACCCGTAGGGATCCATATCGCTACATTGGATATTTACATAGTAGATATACATGCGTGTATATATATATATATGTATGTGTGTATCTACATAAATAAGAAGAAAAGTGTGTGCATATATATATATGTACGTACACATACATATATATATGTACATATATATATATATATATATATACAGTGTCCGGCCTTAAATGGGCTAGGTACTTTACGGCCACGGTACATGGACCGGGCAAGTACCCTCACAGGTACAATTCAGCGCTGACTTAGCCAGCAACCCCTGTGGCTCCATGTGTGCATGAACTGACATTATAGGAATCATGCACGGTCCGCACGTCTCTGTGGGCTTAGGGTTTAGGATCTAGGGGTTGGATTTCCAGGTAATAGCATCAGGGTGTAATTGCTAGGTACACGAGGCAGCTGCAGTAGAAAGGCCCGGTGACATGTGACATGTGAAGTTCGAGCTACGAATCACTATGTATGAGGTTTTTTCGGTGCGGAACCCTGTAATCAGAAGCGTCCACCGTAAACCCTGATTCCTCGCAAACCCTAGAGCCCTTAGGAAGCCCGAACCACTGGACCCTGAAACCCATGAAGCCTTGTGAACTAGTGCAGCCGCACCCTAAACCCTATAAACTCTAAAACCCTAAACCCGAAACCCCTAAACCCCTAAACCCCTAAACCCTAAACCCTATAAACCCCTAAACTGATAATGTCCATATCGATTGGTTGGGCGTTCCAGGTTGCCTCAGCACTATCCCCGGGGATCAATTCTGAGGGCGGGCTGGTTTTAGTATATTGGAGAGAGGGGATGATTACAAGGCACTGGGACGGGGAAGAACACATGTGGATGTTGCCGCAGGAACCATTAGCTTGTTGCAGGCTTCCGGATTAAAACCATAATTTTTTATTCGCGAACATACTAACTTTCTACTGGCTCCCGGGATAGAAACATAGTTTCCTGATTCAAAAGATATGGATTCGAGGATCAGAGATATGATGCTTTTGAACAGGAAGTGTTGTTGTCGAGTTGCTTGGATGGGTGGATTATGTTGTTTGCGGTAGCCATGACCAATAGCTGTTGGTAGGCTCTGAAGCAAAACATGGTGTTTCCTGATAACCGCAGCTGTAACAGCCAGCCTGTGTTCGCTTGCATGTTGCTTACACGTCAGCCTACTGACATTGCGGAGGAGTGCCANCTCTGAAGCAAAACATGGTGTTTCCTGATAACCGCAGCTGTAACAGCCAGCCTGTGTTCGCTTGCATGTTGCTTACACGTCAGCCTACTGACATTGCGGAGGAGTGCCACAACACAATGATTTGGATTTGCGTATGTGTACCATTGGAGTCTGGAGTGTGGTATCACCATCCGTGTGGGGTTCGGGGGCATGGATCTCGATACCGCGCTGCTGCGGCGCAGGCACATGTCGTGAGTCATNGTTCGGGGGCATGGATCTCGATACCGCGCTGCTGCGGCGCAGGCACATGTCGTGAGTCATTGAGTCCTTGGGTGCAAAGCTTCACACCATGCCCCGACCCTGCCCCGTGCAATGCAGGCTGTCCTGTTTTGCGGCTTCCCAGCGTGTTCGACTGTCCTATGGTGTGGTGTATTCACGGGCAAAGTTCGCGGAGCTGCTCGTGGATATACTGCACACGAACAGGGCTTTCGAGAAGCGCAGGGCGGCTTCCGCAGTCAGGGACGCGATGGCCCAAAGAGCCACTCGAGCCTTAAACATTGCATCTGTTGGTGTCTAGTGTATGCTTCCGGCCCGCATTGCTTCATTGATGCTAGGTTGTAGCTGCAGCAGCGAGTAGCGAGTCGAGAGCAATGATTGATTGATGTGGCTTGATGTGTTTGTTTGTGACCTTGCTGCAGTAGGTTGAATGGTTGAGTTGTGCTTGTGATCTTGCTGCAGTAGGTCGAGTGATTGATGTGACAGACGTAGGTAGCTTGCTGCAGTAGGTCGAGTGGTTGATGTGACAGATGTAGGTAGCTTGAGTCAGCTTGAGCTTGATGTGCATGTTGCCTTGAGTGGTTGATGTGGCTTGATGTGCATGTTGCCTTGCTGCGTGTCATGTGTTTGCACTCACACACACACACACAGACAGCCGCACAGGACAGCCTCAACTTGGCTGTAATCCTGCTTCAGTTGGAACTCTCTGATGATCTCGCGCTCGGGGTCGGAGCCGCCTTCTGTCAGAGTTTTGTACTGGNCCACCGCCACCACCGCCGCCACACCGCCAGGGCCAGGCCCACCACCGTCATCATCACCACCGCCGCCGCCACCACCACCGCTGCCACCCCGCGCTATCACCACGGCGTTGTTGTTGTTGTTGCTGTGTTTGTTGTTGTCGCTGTCGCTGTCGGTCCGTCGGTGCTGTTGTTGTTGCTGTTGCCGTTTTGTTGTTGCTGCTTTGTTGTTGTTGTTGTTGCTGTTGCTGTTGGGGTTGCTGTTGTTGCTGTTGTTGGTGTTGGTGGTGGTGGTGGTGAGGTGGTGGTGGTGGTGGTGCTTTGTTGTTGTTGTTGTTGTTGTTGTTGTTTTGTTGTTGTTGTTGTTGCTGCTGCGGGCTTTGGTGTGACTCTGGCGGTGGTGGGTGGTGTCGATCTCTTGGTGGTCCACTTGGTGGTCGTTGTTGTTTGTTGCTGCCGCTGCTGTTGTTCCGGTNGTGTGACTCTGGCGGTGGTGGGTGGTGTCGATCTCTTGGTGGTCCACTTGGTGGTCGTTGTTGTTTGTTGCTGCCGCTGCTGTTGTTCCGGTCGGGCGGGTTTGTTTGTTGGTGCTGTGCTGCTGTTGCGGCTGTGATTCTGTGATACATACTAATACTACTAATACTGACTAATAATACTGTTGTTTTTGTTGTTGCTGATCCTGCTGTTGCTGTTGCCGCCACGCTGCTGATGCNTACTGACTAATAATACTGTTGTTTTTGTTGTTGCTGATCCTGCTGTTGCTGTTGCCGCCACGCTGCTGATGCTGCTGCTTCTTCCTTGGGCGTTATTGCGCATGTTTGAACACTACTTACCCTGAGGCTCCAATGTGAGCAAATATGGCTAACATTGGGTTCAGTGGGCCTCAGAAACAACATGAACCCTCTACGGGCCCAAGTAGGCCACAGAGACAACATTCAAACTGGAGGCTTCCATTGAATCAGGAAAGTCCATCGGGGGTGGGCCCCGTGCAAAGGCACAGCTGTCCATACCAGTGATTTTGGAGAACATGTGCATATATGAGTGCTGTCCTTTTGGAGACTGCTGTGTGACACCCTTGCCATGCAAAGGCAAAGCTGTCCATACCAGTGATTTGGGAGAACTATATATGCGTGCTGTACCAGTGTTTTGGGAGAACTTGCTTCACGTAGACGACACTGCCGTACACATGTGTATACGTATACGTATACATGTACGTATGATACGACATGCATGCATGTAGAGATGTATATATATATATATATTTATTTATTTATTTGTTTACTTTTCATACAATAGTGGGGCGGGGGACTTTCGTGTTAGGACTGTTAGGGTAACTCTTGTTAACGCAGTTCCTTAAAGCTTCAGCACCATACATTCATCACCGTGCAAACTCACCATCAACATATATATATATATATTACAATCCAGCAGCAGCTATCGGTTACATCGTGACTGCAGCGCTAGGCCTAGGATAAAATCAACTTTCAAGGCCTCCCAAACCCACGAATCCCAAGACTACACCCCAAGAAGACGACTTTGTACACCGGTGCCCTCAAGAAATGTCTTTCAGACCCAAAGCCTTAAAACACTCAAGAAGTCCCTGTCGGTGCCCTCAAGAATTTTAAACCCAAAGCCCTAAAACACTCAAGAAGTCCCTGTACACCCTGAACAAGTTTTTTTAGCTGGGGAATTTGTGGTGTGTAGGGCTTTACAAGTCCATGCAGGGCTTCAGGATTGCATTGCAGGAGTGCAGTGGGGTATCTGGGGTTATTTGGGATTTCTTGAGAAGGTTTTGGTTCTGAATCTCGGCTTCGGTCTCGAAGGGGTTGTTTGGGCTGGTTAGGGAGATTTCTTGAGAAGGTTTGGGTTCTGAATCTCGGCTTCGGTGTCGAAGGAACTGTTTGGGCTGGTTAGGGGGATTTCTTGAGAAGGTTTTGGTTCTGAATCTCGGCTTCGGTCTCGAAGGGGTTGTAATTCAGATCATTTGAGGTGGTAATTCGGGGCATCAGGTGCTTTCTGGATTACGGCTTCATAATAATGATATAAGAGAGAGCGAGTTGGAACAAGTCTCACTCTAGAACTTTCTCTTGTAATATATTCATACATAGGCCAAGCTTAATATAAGGTAGGGGTTTACAGGGGCCCAAAGTCGTCATCTAGCATATATATAGGGCTTTGTGCTTTATGGGGTGTCGGGTTTGGGGACTGTAGATGTTTATTGCTTTTTAGGGCCTAGCTACAGTTTAGGGAGGCATGGACTTTGAGTCCTCACTTTGTGTGAAGCTTTGTGTTTTCGACGGGCTTTAGGCTTCCCTGGGTTTCTAAATGTAGGTTGCATTGGAAGCAAAGTCGTGGACCTTGAGTCCTGAACACAAGTTATCTGGGAGACCCCACTTCTTGTGCACCAGCACACATCGATATCCGATATCCTGAAATTTACAGGATGGGAATTGAAGGGTCTTAATTAAATATTAATTAATTAGTTGTACCCATATACTACTATATACTAGACATATACATTTACATGGAGAACCCACTATGTATATTTATATGTATATGTATTATCGTTTTACACTAGAACAACCCTTATAATAATTATTAACTACACTCACCTTCGTACTCCTCGATCATTTTGGCACCAAGCCGAAAGTCTCGATTCAACTCCTGTGAGAAGCGGCCGCAGCGACACTCCACGTATAAATGTGCATCTTTGAGAAGCTTCGATCAGCACCCAGAAAGCCCATGGTCCATGGCAAATGAAAGCTTCATTGTATGTGCATAGATATACCAGTGTGTACCCAGAATCTAAAGTGCTCCATGCACGGCTTTGAGAAGTTCCCAATAGCAGCATCGGGTGCCCAGAATCCAAAAAAAGCGCCAGATCATCTCCAAATATGTGTGCTTGCATTCCATAAAAACTCCAAAGCATGTGCAAGAGCAATATAAATGAGACCAGTAGTCGCTGGAACCAGCAGCAGTTGTGGATGCCCCACACCTGCGGAGAATTCGAAATTCGAAACAAATGATTTATAACTATTTCACATATATACATTAGTATACTTATTAGTTAGAACTTTTATAGACATTGTTATCACTATACTATAATAACCCATTAGTATATATATATATATATATACATATAGGTATGTATATATTTACAAACCCGAAAAATACACATAAAAGACCGTAAAAATCCTTGGTTTTAAAGCACATTAAACCCTACAAGCCTCGATTCTGCCAGGGGCACTGGTAGGCTAAATGACCCTAAATTAAAATAAACAAACAAATACAACCCTGTAATTATTGCAGTGTATATGTTTGGACTCATACGGCTTCCACAAGCCAGGCCTTTATTTTTAGATAACTTAAAGTGGTAATGTAGGGTATAGGCTGCAACAGAAGCCAGCATTTGCTGGGAAAGCGAACTTCATTCAGGCACTATAGCTATATGTTATATAAGAGTGTCTTTATATAGGGCTTCGGGATGTATATAGGGTTCAAGGAAGCTTGGGTTCTCTAGGGATTTGGGATTTAGGGTTTAGGGAAGTTAGAGCCATAAAGAAAACAAGGACCTCGGACGACAAAGCTCGCAGGAGTTTGCTGCCAAGAATCAGTAAAGCCCCAAAAAAGGGCAGCAGCACAGAGCCAAAGTTGTGCTGCTGCTGCTGCTGCTGGAGCTGCTCAGTGCTGCATGGACATGAACCGCAGTTGCAGGCGGCACAATGTCCGAAACTCGAGCAGCTCCCTGTGGCATCTCCGGGCCACATGCTTGACCAGGCCCATACAGTCTTCGTCCCGAAAACAATGCGTGAATCTGCAATTGTAAAGGGATTTCTGCATGAACCAATTAATCTCCTGATATGCATGGAGTTTTGGTTTCATGGGCCAGCAGAGTGACCCCATGGCAATGTGACGGGCAGAGAGTTCCCTGTATATCAGGACGACGCGCTCCGAAAGCCTCCAAAGTTCCGCAGCCTGCTCCACCGCCAGATACCGCCCAAATGATTCCACCTTCAGATGCCACGATGCAAGGCTGCTGGTGAGTGCAGTAATTAGCTGAAGTTCAGCATCATCACTGGCACGCTGCAGTGCAACCTCACAACAAACACTTAAGAAGGCAAGGAAAACCCGTCCATGGTATGCTTTCAGAGTGAGCTCGGGGGTCGTCGGCTTCGCAGCAGTGCCCAGGTGCAGCATGCCAATTGTTATGAACGGCTGGCTCTGCATAATGCCATGCAGTGAACACCATCTGCGAAACCTGAGTGTGCAGACCTGCAACCTCGCTGCCAGCGCAACAGTCTTTGCACCGAAGAACTCACGCTCAAGGAGGGCCAACAACGTCGCACAGTTCACCCATTGCAAGATTCCGAGGTTGACAACGTGCATAGCACAAAAGTGTATGGTGTGTGGGTGGAAGCCAGTCACCCAGGTCAATGGTGACACATAACTGCCCAGGGCCTTCGTGATGAATGCTGCATGCGTAAGTCGGGGAATTCCCCGGAACGATTCGAACTTGGAGAACCTGCTGCAAGTCGATACCAGCCACACTTGTTTAAAGTCGTTTATTGCCAAGCTAGGAAAAAACATTATAAATCCGACCAAGCTGCTGGTGTGGCCCGGCCCGATGCGTTGCATCACAGAAGTGGCAGGTGTGAACAAGCTTGGGGTTGTAGTTGCGCTTGAACCTGAAAGTTTCATATGCCCACTTCCAATCTCCACGGATTTCTGTCAAGGCAAAGGGTCCTCCAGCCAATGGTGTGTTGGTCTTCTTGCGCCGGGCTTCAGACAACTCATCACCAAAAGGGCCCAACGAAGGAAAGCTGCCACCATACGCCACATTAAGCGACCACGAAAGCACACGCAGAGGGACATCCAATGTCTTCGGCCCCAGGTTGTACTCACCTCGAAGAACGAACCATGGAAACCGTGACATCTCCAAAGCCACTGGTTCGTGAAGGCAGAATGACAACAGCATCACTATGATCTTTGCACCTCCCAATGTATATTGTGCGTCATCACCGGAAATGCCGATAGGTGTGTACAACTTGCCACTTGCAGCAAAAGCATCTGCAGCAGGATGAGGATATCGGTGTTGTTTCCAATGTGACCAGAAGCGCTTCAAGACATCGGAGCTCACATTGACCCGATGTTTTTCCTGCTGTTTGATTCACTTCCATGACGGAAGTCGTAAATGAAACAGTGTTATATACTGGATATTATTGGATATTACCTTTAAAAACATTAACCCGAAACAACCCACTTCTAATATATGAGCCTGGGTTCTGAAAGATAATGAAGCAGCTCATGCGGCAGAATCAGAGGCACCCGAACAGTGGTTTCGGCCTTCCGGTTTTCAGACTTCAGGTCCCGCACAGGGATTTGGACGTGGTAAAAATCCTCAGCTGTGCACAGGTATACCCCTGATCGATTACACTGTACATGTTTAAATAATTTAAAAGCCCTTGCTAAACCCTAAACCCGAAACCGTAGTAATCATCACTCGAAAAAATAAACCAAGGGTCCAAAGGGAGGTCTAGTATCCGAAGAAGGTCTCTTTCACAGTTTTGGGGGTGTCGGCCGTGTGCGCCGATGCCAGCTATCTTCTTCGTCAGCGATGAGCTGTCTGGGTTTTCCTGTCAGGGAATATGCGTATGTACATATATACACATGTTTAAATCTCTATACACATATATATACGTACATAGATAGATCAGCATCTGGAGACGTAGAAGAAGCCACTATTTTATCTAGCTAGGAATCTTCATATATATATATGCAGGACACACGATAAAAGATAATGTTAAACTCATGCTTATAATAGGGTTTCTAATTGTGTTTTTTTAGGGTGTAGGGGTTTCGAGAATATCTTAAGCGGCCACCCATTCCTGGAACCCCGCTGGGTTGAGATTATGATTCAGATCCGAAATCGAATTTCCCGAAGACGTTCCTGCCCAGGTGTAGCTTCATGCACAAACTGTATGGATTACTCTAGATCCCCTGATACGGTCCTTATATGTAAGATCATGATAGGTACACAATCAAGGATCTCAATCTGTTTGGGTTTATTATAAGGGTTAAATAAGGTTTCAGTATCCTCAAAGCCATAAATAACAGAACAGAATAGTAAAACTAAACCCTGATAGAACCCTAACTCCATTATAAACTAAACCTGATATAATCCTAACCCCACTGTTCTACTTTGGAGGCTCTGGCCCTTGAGCAATTCAAGCTTAAGCTGGGTCTACGGAGAGAGCATCCGATGAAACTTGTATGCCCCAAGGGCTTAAACCCTAAACCATACAATATTAAACTTTGAAAGCCTGGCCTTGACACATGCCTCTGCGGCTTCCTGGATCTCCTTGCAGCTCGAGGCCTGCAGATCGTATCGGTCGCAGGTAGTCTAGTCGAATATTATCCAAATATAGATTTGGTGATTAGAGAACCCGGAGCCTCATGACAAGGTTTGTAGTTTGGTGCCCAGTATATTCCGAAGCAAATGCAAGGCTTTATTCTTCAAACATAGCTACTGCACAAAAGGGCTTATAGGCTCGGGCATACCAAACGTATTTGAGCTTTGGTTTGTAACTTGCATTGTGAAGGTTATTCAAATTTAGTGATAATTTGTGGAAGAACTTGAGAATTCCTAGTGAGCCCCCAGGTCCAGGATCCAGCTACCATCACACCAACACACCAATCATTATGAATCAAATATATAGTACGTAGTAGTAACAATAAATAATATACGTATACATATTGTCGATACTGTTGACGGACAAAATCCTGCATTATTATAACATAAATCCCATAGTTTAGAGTCCTTATAATAATGCAGGATTTTGTCCATCAGCCGTATCACCTCAGTCTAGATAGAAAGGTCAGCAGTGCAAGTGATATCGTAGATTGTATGATACAGCTGTATACAAGCAATATGTAATGTCCATATAGACCATGTACCTGTAGCCTCAAATTAGGCGTAGAAGTGAACATGTTAACGTTAGCTGACAACACACTCACCCGAAATCCCTGTAGCTAAAACCCTTGAGTCCAAGCATCACTGAATCGAAAGGTAAATACGAAGCGCCCCACACCAACATACATAAGACCCCATGCCCAACAATTTGATCCCAGCGACCCCCTTTCCCAGACTGGAGATGAGATGCTCCGCGAAGGCAGTGTTCGAACCTGCGAGGGGTATAGTGATAGGTTTCAGGGGTCTTGGGCATAATACATTTAAATTAGTATCCGAGCTTGCAAAGGTTTGGTTGCAAAGGGATATACAAGAGTGTATCGTAGGACTTGAATTCATGGGTTGTCTGTCTACAGCTGTTTGCAGTGTATAGCTGCTAGAGTTTCAGGACTGCTGGGACCATACAGGTCAAAGGGTGGTTTTCACTAAATGTAATAAAGATGAGGGTCAGGTTGTTATCACTAGATGTATACAGGGTGGGGTGGTTTTAGACTCGAATTAATTTGCATTCTAGCATCGATGGTTTTAGCACAGGTCGACAGTGGGTTTATTTAGTAGCCTTTTTCCTGGCTATTCACATGTTTACTGCAGAGATGCCCTGGTTTTCAATGCTTACCTTATTAAACCCTCTATATGCATATTTACATATAAAACATATGTGTGTATGTATATATTCGGATCTGTCTTAAAACAATCCTCGCAAACCCTAGACCCCCAATTTGATTCTAATTTAGATATCGACTATGCTAACAATGCAATGTCCACATTTTCACCCAGCGGATTGACTTCCACCCTGCTTTGCATGCTAACCAGCTCTCTGCCAGCAGCACATGAAATAAAGGCCCAGCCGAGCTGGTATGGAGTCGGCTCACCATCCCCACGCGCATGTGTTGATCATCATTGCACATGCACAGATCTAGAAGTACATCGCAAAGAAATCTGCATTTCACATTAGCTATCACATGCGACGGCTATGGGATTGTGCCCAAAACACGCCAGCTGCTAGGATCACCCACGGGACAAGCTTGTGCGACTTCCAAAATGCAAGGTTTCGTGGCCTTGGTTTGTTATGCATCCAGACAACATGCCGGCTAGCACCTGAAACTTTATCTGTACATGTACTCTCCACTTCCCTGCAGAAGTCAAGCTTAACCATCGAAGACACAACAGACTCACGGGGCTGCTGGTGCAGGATTGGGAGCTTCTGGAGCCGCTTTGGCTTTCGGTGCCTTTGGCTTCATCTTACGGGCATGACGGGCGGCCTCCTTATAATTGCGAATCACACTGGCCAGCTCATTCACCCTCACACGTATGGTCTCATCATCTTGGCCCATCGACACTGCCGCCTCACACGGGGTGTAACATCCGAAATATGTAGATTTAAGGATGGCTTTGGGGTTCAGGGACAGGGTGTTTTAATGGGGTTTGATAATATCAGGGTAATGACATTGTTAGCATGCTGAGCTTAGCCTTGTTACTCTGAGGGGTGATTGTGGTAAATCAGAATGGGATTCCATGTAGAACTCACTAACAGCTTGGAGCCCTAGCTATATATGTGCAAGTCATACCACAAACCCTGGGATTACATGTCAGGCTGAAGCTTGGATGCTGTTTCGGATTCTCCAGCTTGTAGGTCTTGAAAGGGTTTCGAGAAATCTTGTTGTTGTTTGAGGTTGGGGGTTCAGTGCTTTTGGTTTCGTGTAGTTTTTGTTAAGAATTCTGAGTTATGCAGGTTGCAATGCTTCACCACCCATCGAATATAGTGTATTGTCACTCTAGACCACCAAACCCTTGCATATACAAGATCGATATCGATATATGCCACACCCCCTAAACAAATTCCCTGCACCCAATATCTTCACAGGCCTCCACACAGCTCCTTGACTGCTCCAAAGAGCCCAAATATTGGTGCACATCCTTGAGCACAGCCTCGCGAAGAGCTCCAGGCCTCAACATACAGTCTATAAGGTGCTGAGCAACTTTAAAATTTATATGCAACATCATGATCACCTCTAGTTGTTAAGACACCCACGTCTCCGAGTTGGCCAGCGCGGTGTTCCAGGATTTGCACTCAAGAATGAGATCAGCAGCAGCTTTCATAGCCTTGGCTTCGAATTCAGAAATCTAGATGACTTTATGTTTCATGTTCCGGGTGCATAACATGTATAAATAGATTGCTGGCTGAAACACCTTCTTGGCTTCCTGAACAGCAGTCTTGACCTTCGGCTGTGGGTCCTCGTTATGAATGGTCTCGGTAGCCTCATCCTTTCCCTTGTTCTTGCCCTTGGCTTTTCCCTTCGAAGAACCTGGTGGGATCCCATCCGTGGTGGCTTTGTTCTTTCCCTTGTTTTTGCCCTTGCCCTTGCCCTTAGGATTCGGGGTTGGCGTAGGATTCGGGTTCGACGAAGACGAAGGCTCCGAAGAAGTACCCGGCAGACCTGGTGATGCCAGCCGAGGCCCCAGATTGGCACGGTTGGACCTTAGGCTAATCTTCGGGTTTTGGGTTGTGGGATATATATGAATGTAATTAAGTCGCTGTAATAAATTGGCAAAGTCACAGCAGCTGCACAGCATCTTCATTCCGCAAGTTGCCAGATCTTCGAATATCCAGCTCCGTCTGGGAACCGTCTGTTCGAATTTCTTTGCTTGCATCCCAACACAGGTAAAGGCGCATAGCCTCAATGTGCATGTGAAAATTAAATATCAGCATCAAGACTCTAGCCCTGCAAGATACCCTTCAAGTAAAGTGTCATTGTGGTCGGGATTGCTTTCCCATAATCCACATTCCTCCTGATGCAGGGAGCTTAGGCTCTAGACTAGGGGGAGATCAGATATACATTAGCTAGCATAGATTTCTACGGTCGGGTTCTATATATATATATAGAGAGAGAGAAAGATACACAGAGACCGATATAAGTTGATGTGTACATCTATACGTTATACCAAATATCTAGTTATGGATAAACAGTAGATATGTTATGGACATAGACACACATACTTCAGGGCTTAGGGTGTAAGGTTTAGGATCTTTGTGGTTTTCGAAGTGCAGGAGTCTGGGGTCAGGGAGTTTGGGAGTTTAGGGTTTTGAGGTCTTGATTTGGTTATTGGTGAAAGCTTCATGTGCCCAACTGGAGTTAACATTGCCTGAGGATTATCATGGGGATATCGATGGGGATGGTGATGATGCTGAAACATCTCACAAAAATGAATGTTTATGAAGGTGATGATGATTCTGGTGATCTGGTGATGAGGATGGGTGGTCATGATGTGTCCATTACAGAACGGACAGCTAGCCGGGTGGTGCCTTCTCCTGTATGATGCTGTCGACGGTGTCTTGGTCACCGTGATACTTCACAAGAAGATCCTTGGTGACAGAGCAATGAAGCTAAATGTATACCACCTGCTACCAAGTACTGCATTTATTATTACAACATGAAGCAAGTAGCTTGGCGACTCATCAACTTGTACTCCCCGCGACGAACATTTGCAGTGATAGTGCGGTGACTCACACAAATGCTGCTCTCAAGCCAATTCATGTTGGCTTGCAGGAAGTCCTCAACCATGGCCTGCCGGCCGGTTTTGTCACCACCTTAGCTGGGAGACCAGGGCAATAACGGGCTTCAGGGTTTCGCCAAGGATTCAGTTATTACAATCCCAACCCCGACCCAGGAGGTTCAAGATAATGCCAACCCCAACCCAAACCCCAAGAAATGTGAATCCTCTTCTTGCATGTTAATTAAGGGGGTTTGGGGTCTGGGGTTTGGTGTTTAGGGTTTGTGGGTTAGGTCTTTGGGTTTAGGGTTTCGGGTCTAGGTGTTGGGGTTTAGGTCGTGGGTTTTAGGTTTGGGAGTTTGAGTTTTCGGGTTTAGGTTTTGAGGTTTATGGGTTTAGGGGAAAGTAGCTTTCAGAGCAAGAGATATATGTAGATCATTCCACCCAAAGCACTCTCCACCACCTGGTTGTACTTCTTCACGACTTCGGGTGGGCACGATGGGCCTCAGATGATGGGGATGTTGTTATGTAGCATAAGAACCCTTGCAATCATGATTATTAAGGCAAGTAGCTACGCACGGATCGCAGGAACTTCATCGAAATCTTTTGTCGTGTGTTTCTAATGACCTGCAGAATCGAACAGAACAGGGGAGGCTGCTGACTTTAGCAGGGTCAAGGCTACTTACTATTAATAATGAGCTAGACCACCAGGGCCTATTTGATGAATATTTTTGTTATACGACAATTGTAATGCACTTGGGTTGTACCATTCCAGCATAGTAATATACTAATAAACCCCTAAACCCATAATTTATAATGGCCTAGCCATACAGTTACCCGTTACCCCCAGTCTATGCGACGATACTGTATGCCTTCTTGCGGGCTTCCTCTTGCTTTTGTTTCTCCTCTGCGGCTGCTGCTGCTGCATCCTCAGCCTCCTTCCTGCGAAGCTCCTCCAAAGCCTGTGCATTTGGCCCCGGCGCCACTCCTGTCTGCACTGGCATCAGCAGGTCACAGGTGTTAGCTCGTAGCAGGCAGGATTGTACGAGGTGAAGATCAGAGCTGCTGCCTGGGTTGGCTGCTGGGGCTGAGTCGTCCACATCCATTTGTGTATCCTGCATCATCAGCTGTGAGTGTGGGGGCATTTTGGCCATGGGGGCACTCATCATTGCACCTGCTGCCTCAGCTGTTGGCTTTGTGGTCATGTTTGCAACACTTGGGGTGCTGATCATCGCTGCTGTGGCTGCTGGGCTTGCAACTTGGGTTGCCAAAGCTGCTGGGCCAGCACCGTAGAACTGTGGTGTCCCTGCTGGCAGTGCTGCCATTGGTGTCTCTGGGCCTGGGCTGAAGAAATGTGTCTTCGGGGTCGGGTCTACCATCATCGGTTCTGCGGCAACCATAGGCATCGGGGGACTGATCACGTCGGGTGCTGCATATGCCACTGCTGTGTTTGCCATTGCCGCACTAGGGGTGCTGATCGTCGTTGCTGCTGCTGGACTAACCATCGGGTTCTCATTTGCATTGGCCACTGCCGGTGCCACACTCGGGGTACTAATGATAGCCGTTGCTGCTGGGCTGTTGCTTGCATTGGCCACATTTGCCACACCTGGGACGCTGATCATCACTGCTGCTGCTGGGCTTGCATTTGCCACATTAATTGCCACACTCGGGCTGCTGATCATCGCTGCTGCTGCTGGGCTAACCATCGGGTTCCCATGTGCACTTGCCACTGCCGGTGCCACACTCGGGGTGCTGATCATCGTTGTTGCTGCTGGGCTAACCATCGGGTTCTCATGTGCATTGGCCACTGCCGGTGCCACAGGGCTGTTGCTTACATTGGCCACATTTGCCACACTCGGGGCGCTGAGCATCGCTGTTGCTGCTGGGCCAACCATTGCATGCGCATTGGCCACTGCCGGTTCCAAACTCTGGGCACTGATGATAGCCGTTGCTGCTGGGCTTTCGCTTGCGTCGGCTACCGCACTCGGGGTGCTGATCATCGCTGCTGCTGCAGCTGGGCTTGCAACCATCAGGTTCTCGCTTGCATTGGCCACATTTGCCACACTCGGGGTGCTGATCATTACTGCTGCTGCTGGGCTAACCATCGGGTTCTCATGTGCCTCGGCCACTGCCGGTGCCACACTCGGGGTGCTGATTGTTGCTGCTGGGCTAACCATCGGGTTCTCATGTGCATTGGCCACTGCCGGTGCCACACTCGGGGTGCTGACCATAGCCGTTGCAATTGCTGCTGGGCTTTCACTTGCATTGGCCACATTTGCCAGACTCGGGCTACTGATCATCGCTGCTGCTGCTGGGCTTGCAACCATCGGGTTCTCAGTTGCATTGATCATCCCTGTTGCTGCTGGGCTAACCATCGGGTTCTCATGTACAGTGGCAACCATAGGCATCGGGGGACTGATCACGTCGGGTGCTGCATATGCCACTGTTGTCTTTGCCATTGCCACACTTGGGGTGCTGATCGTCGTTGCTGCTGCTTGGCTAACCATCGGGTTCTCCTCTGCATTGGCCACTGCCGGTGCCACACTCGGGCTGCTGATCACCACTGCTGCTGCTGGGCTAACCATTGGGATCTCACTTGCATTGCCCACTGTGGGCTCCACACTCGGAACGTCGATCAGTGTTGTTGCCTGCGCTGGGCTTGCTGTTGCACTTGGTGTTTCTGCACTTGCTTGTGGAGGCTTTGCAGGGGTGAAAGGCACCGTTGTTGCCTCAGACATCGGGGTCAAAGGCTCTTGAGGTTCACGAGGGCTCATCAGAGCAAGGGCACCAGAACCATCACTCGACATCGGGGACTCACGCCGGTGGGATTCACCATAGATCCGATCTAAGTAGTTGTCAACTACCATACTTGGTGCAGGAGGTGGTGCCATTGCATATGTCTGTGCATGTGCTGCTGTGTTCGGGGCAGGTACTGCTGCTGTGTTCGGGGCAGGTACTGCTGCTGTGTTCGGGGCAGGTACTGCTGATGTGTTCGGGGCAGGTCCTGCTGCTGTGGTCGTGGCAGGTGTTGCTTCTGCTGATTCCACTGCTGCTGCAGGCTGTGTCGCTTCTGTAGATACGACAGACGCTGCTGCTGGTGTCGGGCTGCTCATCGTATGCACTAAGCTGGACGACCCAGGGCCACGAGCAGGGAGCAAACCAGCTTCCGCGAGGGCTTTGTACATAGCAACAGCCTTATTTGCAGCTTTAACAGGGTCTGCTAGCATAGGTAGCTACACCTATATTTCTTCACATAATGATGCAACTGAGTGTCCTCAGCAAGGGAGCAGGCCCCTTGAGGACCCGAAGAGGGTGTGGTCTGGGCAGGCACCACCTTAATGGTTAGCATTATTATAATAATTACAGTAGGCCACAGCTTCAGTAGTAACACATATAGTTTGGCCTAGATTACCGACAAAAGGTTGCAGGCAAGCATCTGTCCCATCGGACTCCAAAGCAGCTTCACCTGGGTTAGTGGTTTGGGGCTAGGGCACACACTACATTCAGGGCTGTGGGCTTGTGGTTGTAGCTGGTTGATGAATAATTCTTGCAAGCACCTTCCAAGCATGATGCCGAGCCCACAGAGGAGAGCGCAGAACTCGTGGGCAACGAGGCCGTTCTGCCTGATGCATGGCATAGGTGCTACGGTCGGGGTTTGTGGTATCCGAGGCTGAAGGGTTTAGGGCTTTACCGTCCCAGGTTAAGGGTTTGGTAGGATTTAACATTGGGGTTTGTTCAGGGTTCAGGGTCATTGCTTTGCCTACAGCATAATGTAGGAACCTGATTCAGAAACCTCGGGCCTATATGACCAGCCTATGACCCCTAAAATAGAAGGAATCATATACAAGGAAGCTATTCAATGCCTAGGGTTTCTTAATCAGGTTCCTACATTACACATGTAGAGAACTTCATACGTATACATACATACATACATACATACATATACATGCATACATACATACGTATGCATACATACGTATACATATATACATATATACAGACATACATATATATACATACACATACATGTATACATATTATAATATATACACACATACATGCATGCTTGCTATACAAGCATATAGACACATATGTGTACCTCTACAACTTGTGTAGGGTGTTGTGCTAGTCAATTACAGTGTATTGCATATTCACACATGTATGAAAAGCCAATATACATGCACATATTGCATTATCTACTTGTGAAGAACCGAAGCAGGGGCCTTGAGGGGCTTCAGTCGAAACCGACTCCTCCGGATAAGCGAGCTCCATCTTCAGCTTGCCATCAGCCGGGCTGGACATTTTCATATGCTTAAGCCCTGGCGTTGGGGTAGGTGTCGCTGCCTGGGTGGGCGTTGACTTGGTTGCCCTCTTTCCTTGGTTTTTCAAGGGTGTCTGAACTGCCACGCCCCCACTACCATCAGTCTTCACCGGTGTTGATCCAGCAGATATAGGTGCTGCCCTCCGAAGGGCGCCTTCGGCCAAAGCTTTGGATCGTCGCTCCGCAGCTTGCTTGAAGAGGTTGTCCATGTCCTCAGTGTATTTCTGTGTGCACACGTATAATATGTGAGTTGGCTGGTGTATATAAACGGACCAAGCAGCCACTCCACCCAGACAATCATCTCCCGTGTCTGACATGTCGACAAATCTAGGCACAAAATGTGCAAACCTATCAAGCCAAATGCTGCCAGGTGGCACACGCACATCACTATTGCCAACATGTGCCGCCCCAAACATGAGCGTGCAGTTCCACACCACCCACCCCCCACGTTGCCCACGTGGTCCCACCCGGCCCACCCTGACGTCAGTGCGGTCTTACGGACCCCCCCCCCATGCGTNCCCCCCCCATGCGTTGCCCACGTAGCCCCACCTAGGCGTCACACCCGGTCACGCTTGGTCACGCGGGTTCCCGCTATGTTGTGCCCACGGGCCTACTTTAATAGAAAAACGCCTTCCGCCGTCACACCCCGTCACGCCCTGTCACGCCTAGGGTTCTGCTAAAACCTGGCTTGGGGGACTACATGTGGGACCAGAGTATGCAAATTACTACGAACAACACACACCAATGGGTAGATTCCTACAAAAAACCAGCAAACAGCAAGGCGGAAATGCACTTTTCCTTGGGTTTTGGCTTAATTAGATACTTGAATTGTGTAATTTCTCACCGAAAACCCACACACAGCGAGGCTGAGATGCACTTTTCCTTGGGCTTTGGCCTATTTAGATACTTGAATGTGTAAGTTCTCACCGAAAACCCACACACAGCAAGGCTGAGATGCCCTTTTCCTTGGGTTTTGGCTTATGTACAAAACCTGAATGAACATATTCCTAGGAAAAACCCACACACAGTGAGTCGGATGCACTCTTCCCTGGGTTTTGTCCTCTATAAAGATTGAATGTGTTATTTCCTACGAAATCACCACACACTGCAAGGATCGGTTGCTCTCGGATGCCTCTTCTTTTCCATGGCTTTGGACCTCTAGAAGCACTGTATGTAAAGGTAAAACCACACACAGCACGGCTCGGATGCTCTTGGATGCTTCTTGTCCCTTTGTTTTTGACTATACCTGCAAGGCCTGGATATGTAACACCCAGTTCAGAACCTGGACCAATGGGAGCTCCTGCATTCACTTCGAGCCCACACAACATTGCACTGCTGCACAATGTGTGCCTGTTCAGGCATGAATTTGTTTAATTTGTCCCCCCCTGCATCAGCACATACCTGAACTACTTCGGGCGGTGGCTCCCCTGTTGACTTAAACTCATGCCCATTCATCTATTTAGTTGTTAGATGTGGGTTTATGACATAGACAGAAACAGATGGAGACATAGAAATAGCAATACATAGATATATACATTTTCGGTATAGATCTAGATGTTAGCTTTCGGTACATCAAGATTTATATATATATATATGTACATGTATATATATAAGTGATATAGGTAGGGATGTAAAAGTGCATACATAAACACATGTATTTCTGTGTGTATGTACATATATACATATATTCTTCGACGTGTGTATGTGAATATATATATATATATATATATATATACATGGGTATATATGCACATGGACTTAAAATGTATATATATATATATGTATCAATATTCATACTGTTTTAGATGTATTTATATCTATTTAGGTGAATACACATGATCATCTGTATCGTGGTACCGGTATCAGTATATAATGAGTATATAATGACATACGCCTATATTCGTTAGATATATATGTCTGTGTGTAGCATACCTACACACACATATATATATATACACATGTACAGAGACAGACAGTCATATACACGCATGTGTATATATACATGATAAATAGTCTAAACGTACATGCATTGTTACAGAACTGAGATATACATGTATGGGTATAGACACTAATATGACATAGTGTGTATATATAATGTTATGTATGTATGTATGTTGTACATGGATTGATATTGCTCCAACCTTATAGCAAGTTAAGCCGGGAATAAAACCCGTTACACAGTTGCAACCGTACCTATCTAGATCGGGTAGGGACAGACAGGTCGAAACCTGCCAGCTGCCTGCTCTGCAAGCAGAAAAAGCCGTAGTGGCTGGAGGTTGGCATGCTGCCACTTCATCGGCTGTGCCTCGGGCGATGTTTTTAATTTAGGGACATTACTCATATCCTGTCGTGGCTTATCGGGTGTATGGTTGAGTAGGGTATGCGTAGACACCTATAGAAATGCAAACAGATACTGGCAGGCAGGCAGACCTACACACATATGTACGTGACATGTATATAATATACCATGCTACAAATTAAAGCAGATACAGATATATGTATATACATATCTTCATATACATGCAGTACAAGACATGATATATAGCTGTATACCGTAGAGAAACATGCTTATGACATGTATGACATGTACAGACATATTAGCTTTGCATACATGCATATACATGCATAATGCATATATATATATATATATACATGTACATATATATACACACATGCATACATGTGTATATCCTATATACATGTGTACATATTCACACACACATACATACACACATACATACATACAGACAGACAGACATACATACCACACACACACACCAACTGCACTATATGTGCATGCATCTACATAACAAATCCAAAACCATTGCAGGGGTGGCACCTGGTGATCCACTCAGCAGGACTGGCAGCTTGCTCGGCTTCTACAATGCAGGGCTTTATCAGGGTCCTAATAAGTTGTAAAAGATAAAATTGTTTCGGGTCGAAGGCATAGACTGCTGTCCATCCCGGATTTGATTGGGACATGGCTATACTTTATGATTACTGGGAGTGTAGTCTAGGGTTTTAGCGGGGTGTGTTCGGAAATGAGGAATCCCAGTAACCCGGAGTTCCGACATCCTAGTGCACAGTCCCTACCTACAGAGGGGAACAAGAACTTCAGCACCCCGAACACCAATGCAATCGAACCCGACTTAGCTAGTCTAGCTATAGCAGCTAGTCACATAAAGCATCAGAAACAAAACCCTGCACCCTGATGCCCGAAACTCCAGCGTGAACCCAAAACCCTAGAACCTGAAATTAAGGGGGTTTCAGACATTCGGGATTTGATCCGACGATAGGCTTCTGGGTTGTGAATGATCATCTGGCTTATCAGACTTCGAGGAGGCTGAGTGATTCGAAATCCTATCCTCAGGAGTTTCAGGTTGCGAGGTTTGGAATGTGCTGCTGGATTTCGGGATCAGAGTTTCTGGGGTTCCGGTCCTGCTGGGTATAGTAGGATAATGCAGTCGTTAAGAGTGTTTGGTGTGCTCTGTAGATTATTCTGCACGTACAGTAATAGCCACCAGCATGTACAGCCCCAGGGCCTACTTTTGCACCAATTGCAAGCTTGCACATTTGGGCTTGGTTTAGGATTGTGCCCTGATGTCCACAGACTGCCCCCTTCTGTTCTAACGTCAAAGATTTGGGGCAGGGTATGTATATATATATATACAACAAAGCCAACTCCTGCTATGTATACATACATATATATATATATACATACATATATATATATATGTATGTATACATAGCAGGAGTTGGCTTTGTTGGCCGAGTGACTTTATTATGATAGAGGTGGAGGCAGGGCCTTTAATTGCTTTGGGGTTTGTGGATGACGTGCTTGGCTAGTGAACTACAGAGTATTCCCCAGGAGCTTTACCATATATGTGTGACCTATACTCAAGCTCCCTTGAGCTTAAAGCCTCCAGCCTGAGTCCCAAACCCAAACAAGCTGAACACATACCTTCTCATCCCTCTGGCATTTAACAATACACCACAAGACCCGAAGTTCCGAAGCCCGAAATCCCAAAGCCCCATTAAGGGCCCCAAATTTAAAGTCCTTATAAACGAACATCCCCACATCCCGATATCCCTACAAAAGACCGATAAACCTAAATCCTCCAAACCCCTATGTCGTCCCAGACTCCCACACTTGTAACTTGGAAACCCAATAAACCGAAATATATAGCTACCCACCCTGTCGACATATAGATGCACCAAGCGGCTGCAGGTTCTGCAGATGAAAGATCCATCGGCAGATCAAGCTGTGGAGGCTTGCCCACCTGGCCCATCGTGATGTTCGGTTGCAATTCTATAACTTTTATTCTTCAGTATATGATCAGGGCAAGCTAAAACTGCAGTAATGTTATGGCCTTTCCAGAGCACTGCAATGCCGATGGCACTGGAAGCTGCTAGCTGTACATGCACACCATCTATAGCGAGTATGCTGCAGCACATTCTGTGCAATAGTTTAATTGTGAATTTGTACTGCAACTCCAAAAAACTATGGGGACATATTGGCTCGGACCTCACCCCCGGGCTTCAGCTTCGTTGGTTTCCTCTTCCCCTGGCCCTTTGCTGCTTGAGCTGCTGCAACTTGTCCAAAGCCTCGGAGATTGTCTTCCCCAGGGCAGATTTGGTGGTGTCATCCTTAGTAGTAGTGGGTAGTGTGGTTTAGGGTTTAGGGTTTAGGGAACTTTCAACATTAATGGGCAAAGACAAACTTGTGTCATGAAACGATATCAAGCATCTGACTGCATCAGCCTGCTAGCCAAATCCGAAAGGTAGGATTCTGTGTACTTGCGCTGGAAGCAAAAGTGGAGGAACAGAACATCGTCTGCATTTTGTCGTCGTGGAACACCCCCAACACTGTATGGCTCCAGCATCTTCTTCATTTGCTGAAGAGACTTTGTCATCACACACCACAGCGCACAGCTAGACAGGAAGCTAATCGAGGCCCTGAGCTAGAAACGGCTGCACCTGCCGCTAGTCGATGTACAAGGCTCTGGGAATCATACACAGGGTGACTGTTTTCAGAGCATAGCTTAGAGATCATAATTATAAAGCCCAGCCCAGCCAGGCCTGTGGGGATGACAGCCATGCCTCCCTCACGAAGGCCGCGAACTCCTTCGGATAGGCTGCGGTGGCCTTCAAGTTTGCTCCACCAGACCTCGGGCTTTTTGTATAACTCATTATTCGAGGACTGCTATGTACTTGGGGATCGGGGATCAATTCAGTAGCTTGGCCTCAGACACTTTAGTCGTGGTCTTCTCTATGGTACCATCCTTCACAATCACCTTCTTCCTGCTTACCACCTGAGCCTCTGTGCTTGACACCAAGGAGGCTCTCACTTCAGGTCGAAGGTGTTTTTGCAAGGATCGGATCCATGTCCTGAGTTATAATCGAAGTAACACATTAATACATCGGGGGTAGCGTGTGGAAGTGTTGCTAAGGCTACATCCAGGGTTTGGGTTTTGGAGTTTAGGGGTTACATGGGGTTCGGTATAGGGCGCCGCCCTTTATAGGGGTTAGGGTTGGTGTTTAGGATTCAGTGGCTCAGGGGTTTTCTTGGTCAGGACTTTGGGGCTGCAACCGGGGCATTGTATTGCTTAGCAAGATCGAATCGTGATAAGCTCGTTATTTCTGGAGTCAGATACCAGCGCGTGTGGTATAAACTAAACATGATGTGAGTCTCTTCTGGGCTCCTGTTTGCATCCAAGCCTCGGGGTTCCCATCAACCAGCTTCGCTTCTGGGCCCAGTGCCCATAGTTAGCCATGTAACTCAGCTCAGTTCGATGTCCAAATTTAAATTAAACTAGCAAACCTCCAGTGTAGTTTACCTGCGCATGGAGTAAGAAATATCACGGCTGTATATATATTGAAGCAGGGCACAAGTCCTGGTAGCATATCGAAGCAGCAGTGTAGGGACAGGTGATCAGGTGGTGGATGTACGGAAATGAGAGAACCACGCTGCTATAAGGCTGTTCCACCTCAGATGTGATTTGCAATTCGGGTTTTCATCGGCCGATACGGTTCACCAGCATGTTTATTGCAGCAAGTCACCACATAGTGCACACCCAAAGACACGGCCATAAGTATCAGTAGAGCACATCGGGCGGCAATCTCGTTTCCCTGCCTTACCATATCTTGACCTTGCAACTTTTAAGTCATGATCACAACCCAGCACAACTGAACCCCACTTGCAACAAGTGCAGCTCAGTGTCTCTGATCTCCAAGCACAGAGAGGTGTCGTTGATGTGTCCCCGAGGATACCCAAACCCACCTAGCTAGCTGCTACAGTGACCAAGCATGTACTGGCAAAACATGTAAACAACACATTATTAATTGTATTGTTATTATTCCCACATGCACCACATGAATATATGTACACCAGCAGTATGTAGCATTCACATGTATTGTACGTGTATACTCACAAACACACACACACATACATACACAGATATATGCAAACTAAGCCGAGGCACGAGGAGCAAGGTAGTCCTATCCAGAGCAAAGCTCCTTTAGCCAGGCGCATCACATCTCTCAGGGCCGTCAAAAAGCCTGCTGTACTGAGAATATCATTGCTCGACCCACGGCCGGTCACGTCATACCACTGCCTAAGCTTCGGTGTGCCACACACACATACATATACATGTGTTTGTACATATCGATAGCTGACCAGCAACACAGTAATGTTCATGAAATGTTTGGACATCACTTCACACCATCTTTCACTCACACGCACACACAAAGCATATATGCTATATACATCGATAAATCCAAGATGCACTTTAAGACCAGCCTGTCGAAAGGCACCTGTGATGACCTTCTCACCAGAAAACAGCTCCAACAGCTGGATGTCCTGGGCAGTGTTTTGTTTCCTTTCTCACATCAGAAAATCTGTAGATCTATATTACCCAAGCATGAATCTGATTTTTGCGAAAGCAAGTGTCTCTACACCACGGTACCGTCGGGTTTTGTTCACTCAGCTGTCCGATGTAATCAGCCAGGTGCAGCCTCAGGGTATATCATCACAGTACATACGACGTACGTATGCATACATGGCAATAACAAACCAACATGCACTGTCTCTGGATTGCATGCAGGCAGCAAGAGGGCTGGAGCTCCAAGTAGCACGAGGGTTGCAGAGGCCCGAGCACTCAGTACCCGCGAAGGGGCACTAGGCATTGCCACACAGGAGTCCGGCCGTCTAGCTTGGCAAACCCTTTCGTCAAGAAAAACCCTCAGGCAAACATGCAGGAACATGCATGTGTGTGCATCAACAGCATGTGCAGGCGAAGCACAAGACCAATTGCAAGCAGCCCCAGCATTCAACAAAAACACACACATTGCTCCCTGCACTTCTTCGATCGGTTCTGACCAGCATGTGCAGCCATAGCTAATTTGGGAACCATCTGCACAAGATTAAAGCATTGCCCTTGGCATGCGCACTTGAAGTTTACACGTGCCTACAAACACATGTTAACATGTAGCAGCAACAGCTTATGCAGTCGGCCAGCCTCCGAGCTGCTTCGCAAGCTCGAATCCAGTGACCCAGCCCTTTTTCTTTCGGACATTCACCGTGGACCCCTTTTTCTTGTTAATGTTGATATTGGCATCCTCAGCGGCCTTGGCATTCATAACCCTGTTGACGTAAAGCTGGCCGTTGGCCCACCTCGGTTGCACGACAGCCGTAATAGCACACATAGATCAGCACGGATGTGCATATTAGTAATAATTATTACTGATGGGTGCACACATACATATATATATATATGTATACAGGTCTATGTCATGCCAGGCCACAGCACACCTATCGTAGAGATGTTTTTGTGGTCACCAGGGCCCTCATACTTGATCGTGTAGCTCTTGTGCAACATTTCACTCTCCACGCCATAGCCAGCTGGCAAGGGAATACCAGCCGCCAGTAGGAGGGGTGCCTGAGCTCTGGCCATGTGCATACACAGGTCTTTATGTTTTAATTTAATGTCATAATTTTAGACCCTGGACACACAGTGCATGTACACACATATGTAGATAGATAAACATATACAGACAAGTATATATAATATATGTATACATATATATGTTTGTACATATACACACAGATACATATATGTACATAACAGCTATAAATCTAAACTAGCATGTGTGTCTATATATATATATTAGAGAGAGCGAGTGTGTGTGTGTGTGAACATTTGTGTGTGAGAGAGACTTACAGAGAGACAGCGAAATTAGTTCGGCAATCACTAGCTATAGCTATAGTGCTACAGCATGCATGCATACATGTATATATAGATATTCACACTTGAGATGTGTCTGTGTGACGATGTCATACAGAGAATACAAAACGACACTAACACCATGTTGAATACTGATGTCAATTGAATCGAATTGATATATGCAGGGTATCTTGGGGTATCTTGACAGGCAAGTTGCTGTCAAGCGCCACTGTGCAAGGATCTCTGCTGCAGCTATACCCTCAGGCAGTACATCGCCTTTCTTGATCTTGGGGGCAAGACCACATGCACCAGTCACCATGCTCGGCTTGATCGGCTCACCCTCCTGGTTGATCGGCTCACCCTCCTGGTCGATCGACTGTGACGGCTCACCCTCCTGGTCGATCGACTGTGACGGCTCACCCTCCTGGTCGATCGGCTGCGACGGGGCACCCTCCTCGATCGGCTGTGCGGCACCCTCCTCGATCGGCTGATCTGTGGCACCCTCCTCGATCGGCTGATCTGTGGCACCCTCCTCGATCTGCTGCAGGGCACCACTCCCCACCGGCTTTGTTGCTGCCTTCGACTTCGCCTTGCCTTTAGCCGCCTTGGTTTTGGGGCGCTTCTGTGGGCGCTCCTGCTCAGTCTCGTCACAGGCACCCTCCCTCCGGGCTTTGCGGACCTGCTGAATCAACAACAAACTAACTCTGCAGTCTACAGGAATCTCGTCGATTAATGGAATTGTCATAATATGCAATGGTACTGAAGCCCCCACCTTGGCTTGAGCTTCAAGCCAATCAAGATCCCCACCATCCTTCATAGCGGCACCGTTCGTCAGCAGCTCGGAAAGTCGAATTTCATCAATCACAGATTTCTGTTTCTCCACATACAGGGGCACATGGTCCTTTGAGGCCTGTGTCCGTTCCACCGGCAAGCCACGTTCAGCCTCTTGCTTGTCCATCAACTCAGTGAGCTAACATGTTAACTTGAACACTCTTCCATGCTGCTTCCTGATGTGGCTTACTCATGATCATGGATGTGAATATTTGCCAGCTCAGTTACAGCCTCCAAGTCCTTCTCAACGTCACCCACAAGAGCATTCATCTCATCATTTTCGCTTGCCTTATATCAGCCAGGCACCGGCATTTAAATGCTGACCCATGAAACTCTCACTGGATCCACCATATAATGCGAGCTAGCTTCAACGAAATGCACTGGTCCATCAAAAAGCCCGAAATCCATATCCCAGGCCTGGGTCTCCATGTTGTCCGGATCCACCAAAGTAGTCAGCCGGGGCATGGTACTGGTAGTGTCCTGCCAACACATTATGTACAGTGTGAATGCTAATAATAGTAAGTTTTCATTATGTCATTCGAGTTCCAGTGCCATATATATATATATGGCATGTAGCTAGATATACGATGTGTGTTATGTGGGTACACATAAATACACAGATGCACAAAGCCAGGTATACTGAAACACGGAGGCGGCATAATAACTAGTGTGCTATATATTCATCACGGGGTTCTGAGATATCCAAATCTATATGGGAGCATACCTGTATAGGTGTATATATCTACACATATATGAAGGTATATGTGTATTTGAAGTGTATATATATATACAGATAAATTTATACATGCCTAGACATGTTTCTAATATTTGAGCAGAGATATTATATATATAGAGAGAGAGAGGTATATTCGCACATGTATTCATGTATATACATGTATATATGTATATGTGTGTGTGTGTGCGTCTAGCTACCTAGATGTACACCTATACATATGTGGCTATTTGTCAAGCAAACAAATATTATGGTATAAACTACATCTTTATCGGCATCTAGCTATCTAGATCTATCCATATCTATATCTATATCTATATCTAGTTCTATCTATATATATATATCCTTGATAAATTACTTAGTAGTTAACCTGACAAGTCTTTGTACCCAGGATCCCGATTGCCGAAAACTTGAACTGAAGCCCAAGCCTCAACTTGCCTGTGCAGCCTACTTTCATGAAAGGACCATGTATGTTGACCGCGCGCAGCTAGCCTGTAACCCCCATATATACTTTCCAGCCCCTTGATTAAATTACAAGTTCCTAAAAAAAAACATGTGGCAGGCCTTTGTCTTGCTGGGTGACAAGGGGAGTGATGCGGAGGAGGCTCCGGAACTGAGCGAAGCCTGGGATTCAAGATAAAGGGTTTATTAGGGCTTATGTAGGGCTTTGGGGTTTGGGTATGTGCTGGCTAGCTTCAGCATCATCCGGTGTCACGGACATGTGATTTGCAACAGTCTCGAGGTTCACGTTCGCAGCTGCAAGCACAGGGCAGTGAAGTTGAAAATTATCACATTCGAACAACCGCTGGCCTTCCATTGCACGTCTGATCACGTACTTCAGCTTTGCTATCTTTGCACTCCTAAGCATCCAAACCACAATGCAACAACAAGCTGCTCTCTCACTTGCCGGTCCAGGCCTGGAGTTCTCCGACCGGATGGAGAGGCTGAACCCATGAGCTGCGATGGCTCGTCCGGCTCCCCCAGTCAAGCCAGCCCAGTCCTGTCGAAGCTAGTAAAGGTTTACTTGGGTTGTAATTTTTATTCTTGGTCCGTAATTGCAATTGGGATTTAATAAATAAATGCAGCTATAGGCAGTAATATTACACACTTGTCTCCAATAGTGATTCTAGAAACACATATTAAATTCTGCAATGATCGAATCGAATTCAGAGCAGAACGTGTGTCAGGGTTTTGTTGTAGCATAGGCAGTCAGGTATATTGCTGGCAGTTCTTGCTGTAAGTGCACATTTCTGGACTAGATACTGCACAACCCTAACACATTAAAACCTTATGCCTATATGTAACCTAAAGCCCTAATTCACCAACCCCGGAAGCCAACCCTAATATACCACCAAATTCTAGCGATATTTTAATGTAAATAATGATAATAACATCCCTATATTTGGATCCTGTAATAGCCTTGGAACCCGAACCGGAGGCACACCTCTCAACTATAACACCTAAAACCTCATGCCCGACTCATGCCCCTAAGCCCTGAATGGAAAGGGAGAGCCTTCCAGAAATACTGCATGGGTTCACCCTCACTCTGCCATCACCCTGCAGCGGCGCATGCTATGTGGCACTATATATGATAGCAGGCGGCACTACTTGCTATGATACGAGTTATTGTACAGTCTATCGAATGTATAACTCATACGGACAAACCAATGAATAGTGGCCATGAGTGTGCATCACAAGAGAGTTCGAGTTCGTGTGTATATTTATATGTATACGTGAATGTATATATATATATATGTATAATATATATATATATATATTGAGTTTTATATACACAGATGCTTATATATATATATATATATTTATATTTATATTTAGTTTAATCTACGTACACAGATGCTGATATAGTATGTACGGTTGTGTACTTAAACCACCCGGCCTTGATGACGCGCTTTGTAGTTTTCGGTGGAAACAGGCCGAATCGAGTGGCCACAGCTCGAAAGGTGTCCTGCAATGATTTGCCGAATCGAGTTATTCTTTATTTTGTAAGCAGGTCCGTGGTCCTTCCAGATACGGCCAGGGGGCAACCCAACTCCCCCGAAGGTGGCATAAAAGTGCATGAGAAAAACATCGTTGGCTTCTACCTGAGCTTGCACGCTGTATATGTATAGCCTGCACCACAGCATAAACCGGAGCACATACATTAGTTGCAGTGGGCCAAGCAACAGAGCCTGCAGTCTGCAGCCCATCGGCGTGAATCTCGAAGACCCGCTTTTCCTGCAACTCAAACGAAAGTTAGTTAATTCTTTTTAGAATTTCATTGTAACAAACCCAGGTACAGAACATGCACATAAGTTTGCATGCACACCCCATCCCACTCCCTTTCACCCACCCACACGCACACACATACCAACTTGCAATCTCAGATAAAGACATGGACATGTTCACCAAATTTAAATTACACTGCACAAATGTTTTTTGTTGATTATGAATCGAATGAACCCGGTTTTCAAGCCATCGGCCTGGGTGTCACGAAGCTTCTTCAGGGCATTGTCGTCCAAGAGTCCAGGATGAGGGCCTGATAGCAGCTCGCACTGCGATGACACTATATCCGGTTCATGCATACATGATATTCATGCCGAGCTTCCTCAAGCATGGCCCTTGCTTGCCAAGAGTCCGGCCTGATGTTGCCAGACTCCTGAGCTCAAATCCCAGCAGCTAGGCTATATATATATATGTATATATATATAGGGGTATAACGCATGCTCGAATCGCAATGCAAGCCGCTGCCGTGGCTTCGTGCAACTCCATTGCTGCAAGTCTGCGCATATGGCAGTCGTCGGCCATCTTTGCACACACGTTGTGTATGCTTGAAACAAAAAGCTTCATTTGAATGTGTATGCATGCTCCGGTGCACATGTCGGCATCAAATCACAGCCATGCCCACATGCACACACACCGAATGAATAGCAAAGGAGGGCACACCTGGAGCAGCATCGTGAGCTGCAAGCCTGGCCAAATGAAACGATTGATAATTGAATGGAACCTTCTTAAAATCCCACCTTGATGCACTTGCACCGGGGGTCGTTGTACTGCTGACTGCTGGTGTCCTCCAACGATAAACAAACAGTATAAACGAGAGGGAGATAGTGAAAGAGAGAGAGAGAGATATATATATATATATGTGCATACATAGTTAGGTATTTATATCTATTTAACTCTTTATTGTGAGTAGCCAGCCCACCTTGCCGAACTTGCAGCTGCAGGGGTCGTAGTGCTGCTGAATGCTGCCGTCCTCCCGAGGAATATGCATATATATATATATGTACATATATAGCAGGGTTGTAAACCAGTCGACGCATATATGGGTAACAGCCTTGAAGCACGTTTTCGCGACCTCGATCGTGATCGAGGTCGATCACGATCACTGGGCCCGGCAAGATTGCCAAATCGACCTCGGATCAAAACCGACTTTATAGCCCCAAGAATTTCTGTGATTGTTGAGTACCGGACTATAGGCAGAAGCCCCCTGCATGATGTGTAGATCTCCACCGACATCAGACCCTAGGCGGATGTTTGCGCAACTTCAAACTCTATTATCGTGATTTGCTCAGGCCGTGGCATATAAGCCACTGCACACATTATTATGTGTGCCACCGCACAGCCACCTTCCAGCCCGCTGCAAACCAAAGCAATAACTATAATGAGCCGGACCCAAGTGCAAAATCAGAACCCGGCCTCGATGAGCACAGCGATGAGAAAGGCCATTAGTCGAAAGCGCTCTCGGGGGTTAGGGGTTTGGACTTCGAGCTTCGGAGTTTGGTAAGGTTGGGGGTTTGGGTTTCAAGGGTGTTTAGTTATGGGTTTAGCTTTAATCGCTCAATAAGAAAATTGACTCACTAGTTATGGGTAAGCTTCATTCCCTCAAAGGAATCCTGGACTAACAAATATCCCGGCTAAGTATTCTTGCACATTGCTTGGATAGCACGATGGGAAATTTAGAGGCTCCAGCCCTTGCAGTTTAACTTCTCTGCATGCATATTGTAAATGTGGGGGCCTGAACCCTTGCAACTGTAAACTATGATTATCGACATCAGTACAGGATCTGATATGCCACAAAGCAGTTCGAAGGCTTCAGGTTTGCCATTGTGGGGATGGCAACAATATACCCTAAAGATTTTGGTTTCTGGGGATATATACATAGGTATATAAGCTCTATCCCAAATACTTTTTTGAGGGCAGTAATTTAGATGCAGCATTGACCATAAACACTATCTTGAAGATCGCTGCTTCGCGATCCGTGCCTGGAAGCCGGAAGATGCACATCCACAGGTGCAAGTTTCCGTCTAATACAACTAACATTTTAAATAGTTCTATCTGTATATATATATACATATATATATATGTAAAAAAAACCCTATTATCCCTAAACCCACATAAACCCTTCGATTCCCAGCAGTGTGAAGGCAGGATCTGCATCTGAGATTTTTAAATATTAATGGAATTCCGTTCAGGAGGGGGAGGGTTGCGGATTGGTTTGGAATCGGGAATTGGGGTCTTGCCCAAGCTATATTATTTTACTAGTGAATATTGGTTTATAGTGTCGTGTTTGGGCTGATCAGTGGTGAGTCCTGGCTGCAGGTTTGGGAGGATTTCTGGTCTATAGGTAGCTTCAGCTGTTCGAATTCCGATGAGTTCAATCCAGAATTCTGGTACCTCCCTGAGCGCAACTTGACAACCCTAGCACTATAACACTTTAAACCCTAAACGCTACACCCTAATCTAATCACCCTAAACCCACCTAGTGCCCTAAACCTTAATTAACTCACCTTAAAACCCATCCCCTACTATATTATAACCCCATATTAGGGTTTAGGGTGTTATAGGGTTTAGGGTGATCGGGGTTTAGGCTGCTAGGGTTTAGGGCCGTATACATACCTACATACATACATACTTATATAATACAATACAATATTACAATACAATACAATACAATATACAATATACAATACAATACAATACAATACGTGGGTTAAATAGCAAATCTGGCAACGAACATAAGTGCACATGATTTGAATTTGAACACAGGGTGCATACACAGTGTGTTAACGCCGTGTAGCTTAACCACATTATTCACATTTAAATTGCATGGTCTCCTAAATCACTGGTATGGGGACAGCACTCCCACAGCACTGGCATAAATGGACGCAGTGCCCATGCACTGGTTTGAACATGATATAGCACTCCCACAGCACTGGCATAAATGGACGCAGTGCCCATGCACTTCAGCATGGTTTTACTGTGATATAGGGTTTGAACGGGCATTAATGGACGCAGTGCCCATGCACTTCAGCATGGTTTGAACGTGATATAGTGGACGATATGATGTATTTCTGTGGCATCGGATGGCTTCGAATTTGCATGGGTGGGGCTTGGGGGCCCTGGGGGACTCTGAGACCCCCTGATCTGATAGAAGACCACCGGATCTGATAGAAGATTTCACCGTGTAGGCCCAGGGGGCCTACATTGCCATGTGCACCCCAGGGGCCCACGTAGCCATGTAAACAAATGGGTTCAACACGGAGCCTCAGGGTTAGTACTACTTACTTAGTGATGATCCTAGTGATTGAATTGGTATATAGTAGTTTCTTGTGATTGGGAGTCATGCTGCCACGCTGCTGCATCTTTGTATAATTGTAATTGTAGCTTGTCNTGATTGAATTGGTATATAGTAGTTTCTTGTGATTGGGAGTCATGCTGCCACGCTGCTGCATCTTTGTATAATTGTAATTGTAGCTTGTCAAGTTGTTGCAGGGCCCGTGCCTTTCACAAATTGATCTTGATGTGTGGCTTAGGTCTCTGACAAGCTCGACAATGAATCGAGCGGCTTTATTCTTCACTGTGATGCTCAATTGGTCTTGTCATTGCTGAAGCTGCCTTTCATTGCGGACGTGGATAAATCCTTGGGCAGGGCTCAGGCGGAAGTGTTGGACGACGATGTGGCCATGGATTTGGAGTCCAGTGTTGGGTTAGAGTTAGGGTCAGGCTCAGCCGGGTCGGCGCGGCAGCC